>JACXGI010001446.1:0-86818 GCA_016801175.1 Esox masquinongy | reverse complement strand
GGACTCACCTTACGTCAAGTGTTATTATCGAAACATATGTGAAAAGCGATGTAATGAATAGGACAATAACAGCATTTTTTAACGTGTCCTTGGGCACACCACATACAGGTGGAGTCATCAAAGCACATGGTTTTAACGCATCCTTGGGCACACGATGCATCAGATGGCGTTATCAAAGCACATGCTTTGACCGTGTCTATTGTATGTAATGGCTCTGTCAGTTGTGTTTGAATAAATGAACAAATTAAACAAGGCCATATATTTTCTAGGACATGAAGAAAAAACATGGTGTTTTTTGAAGACATTTCTGAAGAGGACATTTCCATGACAGAGATTTTGTTGCCATTTTATCTATGACAAGAGGCAAGACTCCAGAGATCGATGGTTTATCATCTTATTACACTGTTCCCAAAATACATCTTATACACAAACTATTCATTGGGAAAACATACAATTTAACTCATGTTGAGGTTAATAAAATGAATTTAATATAATACAATTAAATAATAATCTACCGTATATAATCGATAGTACAAAATAAAATTCACCCTTGTCAGTGACGCAAATCAGACAAAGTGATTGGTAGGCAAAATAATTGCACATTAATTTCAATAAGGAGTAATAAACATAAAAAACAGGTAGATGTTAACACCCCCTGACAAATTTTGTGCCCAAGGACATTTAAGGCATGTGCTGTGAGAACACCACCTGGCGCATTGTGTGCCCATGAACACGTTAAAAGCGTGCTCTTGGATAACGACATTTGACGTATTGTGACAAGTAAATTGCTATAATTGGAGCCAAATGAAGAGTCTTAAGTTGATAATTATGAACCTTTTGGCGTTCCCTAGGTTGACACTTCTCTTTCTTCCTCCCACACACACACAGACACACAGACACACACACCTTGTTTCCAAAAGGCCCAAAATAAAATTTAGGAAACACCAGAAAAATTATGATTTTTTTAATATATAGTTTAAAAATAAATTGATAAGAGATGTGTATACATTGTACGATTATGCTCTGGAAGCAGTTTATCGAACTACAGTGTGTAGAGACAATTTACAGGAGCGTTGTTTTCTACGCACATTCTTTTTCTCTTATGCACCTGCTAATAACTTAGTATACATATGCAATCAGCTCCTTCGTTGTCATCTAAATACATAAAAGTTTGCGCAATTCCGTGGCATTAGGTAGACATTTGTTTTTGAGTGAAACATGCTGTTTTTCCTCTTTGGCAATTAGAATCAGCCCCACAGCGAAGCCTACACCGCTGGCCTGTGCTCATGTTCTGCAGGTGAATTGAAATGTACTACTCTCTCAAATCCTATACATGTAAACCAAGCCTGGTTTGGGGAGAAGATTAGAGAATGTGTAAAACGTCAAGTTGTTCATTGACATTGTGATGTTAATGTATCTTAGTGAATTTGGAAGTGGATTTGGGAATATGGAAGTAATGTGTATCTTTAGAAATACAATCCAGAAATGTGAGTTGAGACCACTTGTTGAGACATCTAGTTGACTACAATATACTGGCATTTTCCAGCTAATCACGTAACACTGAGTGATGACATCATCTCCTTTTTTGGCATCTTCTTCTAACAGGGACATTTTCATTGTTTTTTTTTTTTTACTGTTTCTAATGGGACACTATTGGGAAATTGTTATTTTGTGCAAATTTCAAAATAACTGTGAGTTAGAAGAGTTACACAACTAACATTGTGTTTCTATGGACAAACAATCCACAAGTGTTAATTGAGACAACTGGTTGAGACATATTTCTCTTTTTTTAGGTGCTTTGTCAGCTTTGATCACTTGTTGGATTAGACCACATTCATTTACGATGCTTACATCATTTTCTATGAGCCCTCTTATCTTTGCCCCTACCTCTTCCTCCTTTTCTTCTGCATATCTTCACCCCTTCTCTTTTATCCATTCCTATTTTTTTGTTATTTATCCCCACTCCACAGCCTCAACAGAGAAAACCCCAGACTTACATGTTCTGCCACTCAAATATTCATAGACATCTATACTTTGATCGCACAGTAACTGCAGTTGACAGGTTACATCTATACACAACTTTAATAACAAATGTAGCCGTCCCGAACCTTCCTCCAGGCTTCGGCTGTCCACAGACTAGCCCATTTCCCCCACATATTTTATATATACTTTACCTAGGAGTATAATAACATTTCCAATTGACTGACTATGCCTTTTCATGGGCTCCAATATTAGTTTTCAAGCAACCATTCCTAGACCTGACTCCAGAACCTAGCCACTAATGGACAGTACCAGAAGAGGTGATCTAATTTTTCAACTTCATTGTGGCAGAGCTCGCACAAGTCAGACTCTTCTTCATCCCATACATAAAGCTTTTGTAGCAAGTATTTTATATAAAAAACCTGAATTGGAATTTCCAGATTGATGTGTCTATTTTTCCATTGTATATTAGATGATAGACTCGATACTATGATGTTGCATGACTGCTAAATAACTGTTCTCAACTGAAAAACTGTATAAAGGTCCTCCACCGAGATGGCACCACCACCTTGGTCACAGCGGTTGGTTTTCAGTTCCTGATTTCTCCTTCAACACCTCTCTTCACCCTTTGGTTTCTGTTAATAAAACGTCCAACAGGGCCCTGAACACATCCTCTGTATCAGTAAACATGTAATTGCAATTTGTTCTTTTTTATGTTTGTTGGAAATTTGAAAGAAAATATGATTTATACTGAGAATTCTCTGTAATCTACAGCAGCATTATCGAATTGGGGTCTAAAGGGTTAAGTTTTGCTGTACTTATGTTATGGCCCTCACCTTCTCTTTCAGGTAATGATTAGCAGTTTCTTTAGTTGGTTAAGATCTTGTTCAAATGACCGTGTGTGCAGTGGCACTCGAGTGGCACTACACGTGTGCAGTTGAGGTCTTAAAGTAAAAAATGTGATGTTTAAAAGTGTAGTATTGTTTGGACAAGTAAATGATTATTTAGGATTTTGATTGGGAAATAGAAGCAACATAAACACTAAAGGCAAAATAACCTGGAAAATAGGCACACGTGTGTGCAAGCATGAATGTGTATATAATACTGTGTGGTTTCTTTTCCTCTCGGGTGATGCTTAAAAACATGTTACTGTCATTAAATAAAAAAATAAGACTCTCCTAAATAAGTCTAGTAATGAATGGGAAATGTATAAATTATATGATAACTTGTGTAGTTATACATTATCCAATTGCTGGATACAAATTTAGTAAATAAGGTATGTAACTCTCTAGTTACATAATTTATGAACATATTTTGGGCATCACTACAGATTTTAGTTGATTTGTCTATAAGTAAGTTGGTCAGGATAAGAGTGCTAAATGACTGAAATGTCAAATGTAAATTAAGAAAGCACTAAATTTCACACAGGTTAGCAGTCATTGCTCTGAAACAAGCAGATAGAGGGTTAACCCATACGAGTCTATCATCACACGGGCAGATTGAATTTGGTCATGTCCTTATGTGTCACCTGATTAGGTTATGTTTGTACTAGCTGTACCATTTTTATTTTACTGTGTTCCGCAGAAACTTGCGATAAGACATTACAATAAATCCATTAACAGAACGTGTTATTTGCGGTCTTTTTGCAGATTCCACAAAATTGGCAAAAAGGTAAATAATATTTGGGGTGCCGTAATGAGACAGATGCTTAGACCCACGGAGCCTTAGATATGAGCCGAATCTGAACCAGAGTAGTCGCTGGCGGTTGTCTTGTCGGATAGACAATCGCAATGACCAAATGGTGGGAGCTACAATCTCATAGGTTACTCCATGGGTTTAGTTTTGCTGTAAGACGCCCACAAGCCATGCTATCAACCAAAACCTAAGCTTAATATTCGGTAAAAAATAATACAAACATGTTCTATATTCAGTAGTCTCTGGAACAAGGAGGTGGTTTGGTTATGCTTTACAATGTTAAGGTCAAGAAGAGTACTTTGTGGGAAAATGGACAATGAGGGTAAAAAATTATATCCCAAACAATAAAATGAAACCAAAATTAACCCTTTTCCCCATCTTTTGGATACAAAATTCACAAAGCAGTAAATAATATTTAAAAACTTTAGACCTTACCACATTTTATTGAGAACTAGGTACATTTTGTAGAATCACTTTCAATGTCATATCAAATAATGTTCCATTATTTTCTCAGGAAGCAACATATGTCCTACAACATATCAAAACACAACATGATCTAGGTAAAACTAATCTTAAAACAACTGCATATGTTAAATTTGCATTTAGTGCCTCGGACCTGTATGTACTAAGACTGGGAAAAGATGGAATAACATGCATGGAGAAATAAATTGTGTTTGAGAGTAGCTCAAGTTCTGCTGTACTCTATTATACAGTAAAACTAGAATGCTTTAAGCTTGGGATAATACAAATGCATTTTAGAGAAAGTAAAATGGAGGAAGATATATTAGGCAAGAGAGATTTAAGAAATGTTCTTATACCTACCCAAATAAAGTCTGTCAAATCCTGAGGACCAAAGTTGCGTGCAGCCCCATAATTAATGTCTTACCCAATGAAATCAAACACCTGGCAGGGTTCCAACAGACATGAGACCCTATACAATTAGGTATAATAGTTTAAGAAACACCAAGCTATCCAAGAATAAGCAAATAGCCTTGGTTTATGATCAGAGGGGTGTCAGGAATACACAGGAACAGGTTGCGGATCCAAGCGCAGAGCACTCTTAGATTTATTAACCCACTCCAAAAAACAAAAACAAAGTCAATGGCCAGGCATAGAAAGTTGGTACACAGTAAGGCAAAGGTACAAGAAGGCCAGGCTATGAGAGGTGGTCAAAACAAGGAACAAGCTAAAGTTCTGGTACACGTAAATAACTATAAACTTGGAATCTCAAAACAGGCTTAGTATGTTGCACGAAACAAACAATACCTCACAACTGAAAGGTGGAAACCAAACAGAATATATAGGATGACTGAGTGAACACAAGTGGTAACAAACACAGCTGACTAGTATTCAGGTGATGGTCAGACAGGTTGGTGAGGTGGAGAGCTGAATGGGGTACTGACCCGGGAGAGGGCGTGATAAGGTGTGGGGATTTGTAACCATTCAAACCAACAGTTCTACCCTCGGCGTCTGTGGGTCCTCCCACAGAAAAAAAAACACTTTCCTGAAATTCTATGCACTTTGACATACCTTTTTTCTCATTTGACCACAGATCAGATAAATGCCCTGGGCTCGGTTTTTCAGCTCAGAATGCATGTTTTCTCTTGCGTTCCATCTGTATTCCAAACAATTAGAATAGATGTTTCCCACTATGCTTTATATTCCCAGTTAACCAATCATGTGTTGATTGCTATGTGACTTAGCAGTGGCGAGTAGAGTTGAGCCGGTACCATTCAGTGGAAAAGAGCCATTATATTCAATATAGCTATCGTTGGAACTAATAATTGGATGTCACGTGATCGATTTCCGGAGATATGATACTTTTTTGATTGGCTGAAGTCCGCCCCATTGGTTGCCAATAACAGTTTCGTACACCTTAAATTTCAGTACTACTTCGTGTTTTACATTTTCTTATTGATGCCTAGTAGTAGTTGAATACTTTAAAATGCAATAGGCTATATTTCAAAACGTATTCATGGCATAATTCTAAGCCCCAAAAGATGGCGTAATTCCATTCCAAACGGCCGTAACGTGGTACTTACGATGCACTTTATAAAGACCTACGTGGTGGTTTGGGAAACAGGCGTAGGTCCGTCGTAACAAATTCCATCTTAAGGCTATGTGTATCGTTAAACCATTGTAAGTGCTACGTCATCGGGAAACTGGGCCCGGGACATTCTTTAACAAGAGCAATTCAGATCCAATCATACAACGACGGCCTCATGTAAAAGACACATGCCCTCTGGAATTATTGGAACCATTATTCATCTGAAGCCAAACTCTCTTAGTGATCAATCAACATGGTAAAGCACTTTATGTTGCAAACATCTCTGAGTTGCTCTGGGTAAGAGGATTTGCTAAATGACTAAAATGTGATATTAATGAGGGTCAGAGAACACACAAATGAAATTTGACAAAAGGTTGCCTTTCCAAATTAGGCAAGGCAATACAATATTGCTTCATGCTTGAAAATACCCATCTCCAGTATCAATGCAATAATCAACTACAGCTGTGATTAACCTGCCTGGAAAAGGACTTGGGTATTTTGCCCAAATGTACAGTAAGGTTATATTGAAGGATAAAAAATTCATTCACATATCACAGTAGAATTGCAGATGTTGAATGAATGTTAGGGTCACTACCAAGTTTCCAGAACTACAATAAGGCATCACCTCCATGCCAAAAAGCTATTTGGACAAGCTGCCAAAAAAATCTACTCTCATAAAGACATAAATGTCAGCACCTGGAGTTTGCTACAAGTGATTGGAACCAGGGTCAATGGTCAGATGAGAGTAGAGACTTTCTTCTGGAAAGATGTCCAAATAGCTTGAGGGTATGAAATTTTTTTTGTTCTGACAAACATTTTAAGGCTTTTTGCTCACCTTTACCAAGAGGGTCAAATAATTCTGGAGGACACTGTACAAAGTTCATGGACTAGCTCTGTACTTTGGAGAACAATAAAAACAATACACGAAATACAAGATATAATTGACATGAAATTACAAACTGTAAGTCATTGCAATACATATTACAAACACAATTAATTGCAATACATATTACAACAAACAGGTTTAGCGGGCTGTTTTATGATATCCCTTTTATCACTCACTTCAGCAGCCACACTACTGTCTGTCCCACTGTCCCTCAGATTCTTCTGAAGAGCCCCTGCCTCTGGCTTAGACTGCTTAATTAGTCAAATAATCAGTCAGATAAACACAGTGGACTGTGCTCAGATAAGTTCAGATCTGCAGTTCAGATCTATACCTATTATTGCTACTGAAGTACAGAACATTTGTGCCATGCAGGATTACTCTCTTAATGAGCCTAATGTCTCCAGCAACATTCCTTTATGCAAAGAAATCTGTACCAATGACATTATATTAATCATAATTGGTAACGTTAGAGCAAGCTGACATTCACTGGCTGCAAAAAAACACACTGTAAATGGAAATGAAGATAGAAAGAACAAATAGTAGCCTACTGATAAAATAATGGAACTCCCTGCTACTCCCATCCCTCCTACTACAATACAGCCTGCTAGTGTAGGTAAGAGTCTAGGGCTAAGGTAACGTGTTATCTGCTTGTTCAGTACTGTTACATTATACGCTGCTTTACGATGTTAGCTAGACGAGCTAGCTAAAAAATAGATATTTCAATCAATCTAGGCCCGGTTTCCCAAAGCACTAAGATGATCGTAAGATGCACGTAAGTGCCTCGTTATTTTATCAGTGCGTTTCCCGAAAACATTGTTACTTAAGTGGCACGTAACATCACTCGTTAATTAACGAGTGCTCCGGACCACTCATTAGTCCATCTTAACCAATCCCGGTTAGGGAGTAACACCGCCCTGCTGCCATCGCCGTTGATGGCGAGACAGCCAGGCTGTGTCGACAGCGCACAAAAGTCACTGACCCTCTTAACAGAGGTCAGAGCCAACAAAAGCGCCATCTTAAGGGACAGCATCCTCAACGGTATCTGATCAATCGGTTCGAACGGCGCGTCACACAGCACCTCCAGAACCAAAGCTAAATTCCACTGTGGCAACGTCCGCCGAGCCACCGGCCGGAGACGGCGGGATCCAGCCAGAAAACGTCTTACCAAGGGATGACTAAATACAGACCCTCCATTGAACCCTTCATGACACGCTGAGATCGCAAATGCATACACCTTGAGCATACCAGGGGATCTCTGCTGATCAAACAGACACTGCAGGAACGACAGGACACTGCCCACATCACAACAAAGGGGGTCAACCCCCGCATCTTCACACCAGTGGGCAAAGATCCTCCAACGGCTAGCATAGCTAGCCGACGTAGAGGCCGCCCTCGCACCCTGAATGGTCGCGACTACCTCCTAAGTCAGTCCACGCTGCAGCAGCCTGGCCCTCTCAGGAGCCAGGCCCGCAGCGACTGGCCCAGCACAGGGAATGCCCCGATTGAGCCGTTCGCCTGTGACAACTCCCCGTGGCGGTAAGGGATCGGCCACGGCGTCCCCACCGCCATCTGGGCTGCCTCCGCAAACCACAGGGCACCCAGACGAAAAGGGGCGATGAGGATGAGCGACAGCCCCTCCGGCCGCACCCGAGACATGACAGGGAGAATGCACTGGAGAGGGGGAAAAGCATACAGCAGTACTCTCGGCCACGGCCGGTGAGCTAACGCGTCCACGCCCAACGGTGGCCTGTCTTGCGCTCGAAGAGAAAACCACAGAGGGCAGTGTGCGTCCTCCCGGGACGCGAACAGATCCACCTGCGCCTTCCCGAAATGTCTCCAGACCTTGGCTACAATGTAGGGATGAAGACGCCACTGGTCGTCCTGGGGACCTCCCCGAGACAGCAAGTCTGCGCCCACATTGAGCTCTCCGGGAATGTGAAGGGCCCTTAGAGACCCGAGGTGCACCTGCGCCCATTCCCAGATCCGCACCGCCAACAGGTGGAGGGGCAGAGACCTGACCCCGCCCTGCCTGTTTACGTAAGCAACCGCCGTGCGATTGTCTGACCACACCAACACGTCCCGACCCCGCAGGGTCGGTGTGAAGTGCAGCAGCACGCGTCTGATTGTATCCAATTCCAGCCAGTTTATGTGGCGCTCCGACGGAGACCACACCCCTCTGACTGAGTGCGACTGGCACGTCCCGCCCCTGCCCGTCAGGGACGCATCTGTAAACACCGGGACCCGAACTGACACTCTGCCCATGGGAACCCCACGTTGTAGAGTGCGCGGGTCTCTCCAGTACGCCTGGTCCGACTCCAGAGATCTCGGGACCTTGACCAACCGTCGCCACTGATGCACCGGATCTAACTGGAGACGTGAGAACCAGCGTTGAAGGCCCCGCATGTGCAGCAGGCCCAGCGAAACCACCGTGTGGGCTAAAGACATCAAGCCCAACAGCGACATGACCGCGTATACCGACACCGTGCGCAACGGTCGGACGTGGGCCAGGGCCCGCAGAGTGGCCTCTCTCCGCAGGAACTTCCTGTGGTGAGGCCATATTGAAACATGGAAGTAAGCGTCCTTCAAGTCGATGCTGACGCAAAAATCCCCGGGGTGCACGCACTCCAAGAGATGTTTCGTCGTGAGCATGCGAAATGGCCTCTTCAACACGTATCTGTTCAAAACGCGCACGTCGAGAATCGTCCTCATGCGTCCGTTTTCTTGGGCACCAGGAAGTAAGGGGAGTACAGCCTCTTCTCCCTCTGTTCCAACAGGACTAGAGACACTGCCTCCATCTCTAGAAGGTCCGCAATCTCCTCCTGCAGGGCAGCGACCTTCACCGGAGACAACATTACCGTTTCTACGACCCCCGAAAAAGGGGGAGGCGGGCAGTGGAACTGCAGCGCATAACCCTTCCTCAGTGTCTTGTCCAACCAGCCCGGCAGAGTGCACATCCGACGCCATTCTGAGTAAAACAGAGAGAGCGGGCGAGCACGCAGCTGGGGAGCTGTAGCCAGCCATTGACTGTATGCTTCCTCGGCCCCGACCGCCACAAGGGGGCCGTTTGCAAACAGCCACCCTGCCCAAGGTGGGGCCAAACCGAAAGGGAGAGGAAGATGCATGCGTCACCTGGGCCGAGCTGTCCATCTCCCCATCGGTTACAGCCGTAACCATGGAGATGGAGGCTCCAGCAGGTGGCGCAGCCGAGTACAGCTGGCCTGAGACTGCAGTTGGGCGAGCGGAGAACTCCTCGCCCAACAGAACCCTGCCCGGGCCCCCACCCCCGCCAGCCACCCCAGCGGCGGCAGTAAGGGGAGCCACAGATTTATGGAGTTGGAGACCACTCACTAAACCTACCCGGGCATGCAACAGCCGTCTGCAATGAAGGCTCACTCACTGATAAATAAGGTGCGCACACAGCTTTATTTATCACAACAGAGGAGCTCCCCACCAAACGCACACAGGGTGGGGAAGCGTCCGAGGGACACTCCCCCCCAGAGAGTCAGGTACGGCATTTCTTGAACGGCGGGACCTTCCGGCCCTCCTCGTTCTGCCGGCGGGGAGGAGGAGGGGACGACCTCGGGGGGCGAGGTTCCCTTACCTCACGCTGCACTGGTCGAGCTGCATCCGGTTCCGATGCGCCCGTCGACCTGGCACAGCGATTGTGCACACGGCGACATAGCCGACCCCCAGGTCTCCGTGAACCCCAAGCCTCAGGGGGGGCAGCGGACGCCGAAGAGGAAGCAGGAACCGGCAGAACCGGGACCCAGCTGGAGACGCTCCTCCTTCTCCTTTTTCCGGTGCACTAGGGCCTCCGTGAACGTGGCGCCGAAGAGCGCATCCTCCTGCAACGGGGCATTGAGGAACGGCATCTTCTCCGGCTCCTTCAGGGAGGTCAGCGCCAGCCACAGGTGCCTGACCTGCACTACCGACGTGGCCATCACCCGGCCGGCCGAGAGGGAGTTAGCCTGGGTGAGTTTGAGAATGGCCGCCGTAGCCCTAGCCACCTCACTCACCTCAGCCGGGGATAACGAGGTGCGACCCATGGTCATCCCGGCTACAGCCACCGCCAGGAGGCCCACGTTGTTGCAGGCCTCCAGGGACTGCACAGACAGGGCGTACAGCTTCTCCGCCAGACTGGCGGAGACACGGTCCTTCACGGACGGTAGAGCTGGACGCTTGTCGCTCCAGGTGCTCAGGCCCGGGACCAGGGAAGTCGCCAGGGCGGGTTCTAGGGGCGGAATGCCCCTACTTAAAGTCTCCAGTCGTCCCTCCACCGTGGTGAAGGCGAGGTGGGACTTAACCGTACCCCGGGTCATGAAGGGGGCCCCCCACGCTTCCTTCACGTACTTGCATGGCGAAGGGACCTCCGGCGCCTCCTCCGGCGCGGGCACCGGCATCGGAATGCGCAGGTGCCGGGCAGCAGCAGAGATGGCAGCGAAGAAGTCCTCCTTCACTGCCGGGGGGTCGACACTCCTGTTCTTCGGGGGGCGACCTCCTCCTCCGAAGAGGAAGAGTCGGAACAACTCCGCACCCGCTCAGCCGAGCGGGGGAGAACAGTTCCAGAGGTGGACGGAGCCGTAGCCGGGCCGGTACCCTCAGCCTCCGACCCCGACTCCTGAAAGGAGTCCTCCTCAGAGAGGAGAGAGAGGACGTCGGCGAGAGGGACCTCCTCGGCGAAGTACGCCAGCCTGTCCATCCTCACCTGCAAAGGCAGGACGATGCAGGCGGTGCACACTGGCTCATCGATGGCGCCGTCGCGAGCATGCAGTGGTCCCAGACACGCACAGCACAGTGTGTGCGCGTCGACCGCCGGGTCCAGCTCGCTACACCAGCAGGCCGATAGGGAAGTCGGCGGCCGGGGCGTCGGGCTAGCAGAGACCGCTTCAGCGGTCGAAGGTGGTGAAGCCATCCTTGGTTTAGTCGAAGTCACCGTAGATTGCATACTAAACTTTTCTTGTGAAGAAAATAGGGAGTGTGACGACCTCTTTTATAGCCATGGGGCAGATGGCCGTTAGAGGTGTGATATGCATATTTAAATTTTCAGTGAGGGGTAAACCAATAGGAGCGAAGATAGAACCGGCACTTCACTGTTTTTGTGAAATAGCGCCTCCCTCAACATGAGAGGAGTGATCGCAAACAGTTAATATCAAGGCAATAGAACGAATAAAATTTATCAAAACTGTTTTGATTTAGACATGTATTTAGACAAATTAGATAATGAGCGTGACTGAATGTAAATGTAACTGAATGCAATTGGTCAACTGAGGATAAAGAAAAACGTACGTAAAACAAGAAATAGGCGAATTAAAGGGAGAGATGTTTTTTTTTTCTTCCATAGAACGCGAGTGGAGTAGATGTAGGATCTGGGCTAGCTGGGCTTTGAAATTCGAGCAGGAGGCATTGTTGCCAGATGGAGGGGTTTCCTGCTAAATTGTGCTCTTTTAATGACTGTGTGTGGGTAATGTGCTTGGACAGGTTGATTAACAGATAGGGTATAGAAAACATAGCGTTTGGGCAAGTTTTTTGTGGAGTCCGCGGGTGATTGTGCAAAATACAGTTAACTAAAATCTGGAAACACTGGCAGGAAGATTAAGCACAACAGTTAGATTGATGCAGATCATAACGAAAATCAAAATCGTTATTAGCGATATTTGTTGGTGGTGGGAGGCAAATGTGCCGTCTACTAATATTGGGGGTACGTGTCCCCCTATTCCCAACGGAAATTACGCCTATGGTGTAGTCGTTGAAAAAAATATATCAGCTATTCATCAAGTGTCCATCTCTATCTCGCTTTCGTCTTCTTTTTCTTTTTTCTCTCGTTCTCCTGCCATCCCTCCATCTACGCCAAGGACAGCATCGCTGCTGTCGTTACCATGGAGACAAGCCCTGAGGGCCGTGGGCGAGACATGAGAGTGACTGTGGGTGAGTTAAAATGTGTGCGTATGTGTGTACGTGTGTGCTTGCGTGCGTGCATATGTGCATGCACGTCAGTGTGAATATTTGAGTGTATCTACAGCACTTCAGCCCTTGGCACTTCCCAACTGATTCTATTCTTGAAAAAATATTTGATCTTTGAGCTGGATGAATAAATGCTCAGGTTACATAGAACAGTGGTTTCCAACCTTTTTTCCCCAAGGCCCCCATTTTCACATTTGGAATATCAAGTGTGTGTGTGTGTGTGTGTGTGTGTGTGTGTGTGTGTGTGTTTGTGCAGCTACAGTGTTGGTGTGCACATGTACAATACATCTGTTTGTGTGTGCTGGTGTGTGTGTACCATGAGAACTAGTTGGATAAAGTCAGCTTCTGTAATAGATTTATGGATCGGGCTGCAATGCACCATTTTTTACATTTGCATTGTATTTCCAATTTTAGCCAATCTTATGCTCACTCTGAATGCCATATTTTAAGCATTAGAGAAAAGCAAGACACAGAGAGAACAACTTTAAGAATTTAACACAAATTCCTTTTTGTTGGTGTACTCGTCATTATATACTGTGTAATATATATAAAATGCAGTGCTGTGTGTGTGTGTGTGTGTGTGTGTGTGTGTGTGTGTGTGTGTGTGTGTGTGAGAAGAGAGAGAGAGAGAGTGAGAGATGACTAACAATTGATACTTCTTGTCTCTTGCATGTCTCCTTGCTTTTACAAAGCTGAAATCTCCAGAGTAAAACTATCTTTAAAACTAGCAATGTGTTAATTTCTTCTAGTTTAATTAATTGACTCATTGGAATAATCTGTAAATTTTGTCCAGTTCCACCAATATATATATATATGACTGTAACAAGAACAAAAGAACAAAATAGAACAAACTTCTATCAATATGTTTTTCTCTCTTTCTCCCTCCATCCTTTCCATTTCTTTCTCTGTCTCCCCCCTCTATTTCTCCTCTTGCTCTCTCTCTATCTCTGATGAATTGGGTGATGGTAAAAAGCCCTGTCTCTCTTGTAAGATTAATTTACTTGGTGTCAGTCAAGCCACAAGCTGAATATGAAGACACACTCACACAATGTACACACTGAAACACAGTTCACACAAAAACAGGCACAAGCGTTATATGACAGGTTCGGATTCTCTGCTCTATTTAGGCAGGCTTTATATGTGACAGTATGCAAAGTATGTCTTACATATCCCATGAGTTAATAACATTTGTGACATTATATTTTTACTACACTGAATATACACTGTGGGTGAAAATAAATACATTAGAATTATTATCAACATCAATTTCCAGTGCACATCATAAGATTTGGTTATTGTTATTGATGTAATATGTCCTTGTAATATCTTTCTGTACAATGGAAATTACACTTAATGTGCAAATGAATCATTTGAATAAAACATAGTTCAGCAGAGCTACATAGCAGTTCTCCTTCAAATCACTTCCTCACATTTTTAAGTTTCATACCATAAATCTCGAAAAAATAAATCTGTTTAACCAGACAGCTAGTCTAACTGGCCTCTCTGTTTTATTTCTTTAGTCAAAAGGTCTAGGATAGTTTGTACAGATCATAGAAAATCAGACCCTTTCATGAGGTTCAGTAGCTACAGTTGTGTTTATTGCTTTTCAGTCTCCCCTGTTTGCTAGCATTATTGGTCATTTCACCTAAAATACTGGATGTCTCGCCTAGTTTAGAATACATTCACTTATTTTGTGTTATCTAGGCCATCCGGCCCAACCTCCTAGGTGTTTTGGTTAAACAAGTACATGGAGATAGTAACTGAGAATTAGTAGTAACACTGCTAACCACAAGTACCCGCTTACTTGAAATGAGTTCCCTATCTGCTATACCCTCAGCCTTACGGTTGTGAGGATAACCATGTGATTTCTTCAGGCTAGCAAGGTGAAAGCTTAAAAATTTAGTGTACTGTGTTTAATGCAGAATTAGATATCTTCTATTCTGGTGATCTTTTCTTTTGCCAAATATCTTTTTAAATCTGTTGTAGTGTTTTAAACACTGTACTGTGCTGAATTGATTTTACCCATATGTATTTCCCGTATTTTATCCATTTATGTGTATTTTAATTTCAAACCTTCAAATGTTTTCCCTTAATTTCTGATTGGTATTGACCTAATATATATTTTGTTATATTTGTACAGAATTTCTAACTGTGTGATTTGTGAATGCCTTCAATGTAATCCACAGATGCCTTGTGCTGGCAGATACTTTAAGATATGATGGACGCTGTGAAAAAGGAGGTGTAAATCAAATTTTTGTAGCACTGGTTTATGATTCTGTGGCCACCAGACTGAAGTGGTACAGACATAGCGTAGCTGACTAGCTAGCGGTCATGCCCAACTACTAGAATGTTATTATGCTACGACAGCTAAAAAGCCAAGTAGCTACATAGAAATTGCCAGCAGGACCACTGTGTGTTGTGGCTGTGTCCATACCTTCTGTGCTATCGTGACCTTGTCAAGGTCCTAAAGCAAGGTTAGCTCTCCTCGAAGGCTCATACAGTACATAATATTTCTGAACAACCACATTGCTTACAATAAAACTTATGCCTTCATTGTTTATTTTCTTTCAGAAAAACCTCTATTCTGGCAGGTGCAACAAATGGTACCTGGATTTTTGGATTCATTTAGTTCATTTAGTACTCAAATTTCGTCACACCAGTAAAAACAAAATGTTTTTGCAAAAATGTTGAAAGGTAAACTATACGATATGACCCCACATATTTGCAGAAGTACTGTATCTCAGAAAATACGCTAGATAATAAGACATTGGAAAAAAACAAAACAGAGAAGGAACCAGGCAAGCCTAGTTCAGCCGACCCGCAATTAAAAGTGATAAATGTTGTTCCTTCATGGGATTCAAACCCGGGTCTCACACAAGAGAATCTGTGTCTTTAACCACTACACCATGAAGCTATATGATTGCCAAGTGTCAGTGTAGCATCTCAACATTAGATCATTTTGTCAGGCATTAACATCACGCCAAGTTTTAATATTTCGCTAGACACCATTAAGCATTGCGTTAAACTGACTAACATTTCTTATTAAGTTTACTTCCACCCCAAATAGGATCTATGAACTGTATGGCTTTTGCTACTGGCCGTTTTAACATCTTATTAGCCAGTAATAGGCTTACTAGTATCTACTAACTTACTGTTTGGAATAGGCATAAGAATTGAGCAATTGCTAGCGAGACAGAAGATTACACTGCCAAAGCTATTTCATTTCATGGCACAAAAACATTCGTTTTTCTTTCATTCGTGAATGACGTTGATACAATAACTGTCCATTTAGGTGACGGTAACTGACTTTGTTGTCAAGTGAAAAGATGAGAGAATCGTGGAAACCCCTACTCTTTTACTGCCCAAGAGGTTTTGATAAAGCCTTACACCCAAAAAGCATGCACAGATGCGTACTTCGAAAATCCACTAAGAAATAGTCGCAATATTACCCTAAACAGTTTTATTTTAGGCTTACTATAACATAGCTACTGAAGGTTGTATCCAGCAAATTTTATGTCTATCCATGTCAGTCAGTCAGTCAGTAAGTGACATTCGCTCTTCTTGGCCGGCTCCGCTTACGTGGTCCGGCAAAAACAATAGCGTTTCTAGTGCTTAATGTTACTCTAGTCTATTGTTGCCAATGGATCTAGCCCTATTTATCAGAGACTTCAAAATATGGTTACAGAATTCAGTGAGATTTAGAATGCAATGACTTCATAAACTGTAACATGTATGATATACAGTACACACAAAATTGTAAAATACAAAAGCTTTTAGGTATTACAGCCATCGTCCGTTTGTCTGAAGCGCATGCAATGTTTTCACCACCATAGATTGTAAAGTTTGATGAGCTGAGCTGGCGATTGATTTTCATAATGCATGTGGGCCATCAACAGTCCAACGACTTCATCAACACGAAAAAGGAAAATATTGTTTTCATAAGAAATGGTTTCCCTAACAATTTGTGTCAAAATACAGTACTGTAAAAATGCCTTAGGCAAAAGTCCAACTAAAGCCATTTACTTAGGTAGTAAGTGTTTATATGTAATACACACCAATCAGCCATAACATTATGACCACCTGCCTAATATGCTGTCGGTAAATCAATCAAATGTATTTTATAAAGCCCTTTTTACATCAGCAGTTGTCATAAAGTGCATTTACAAAAACACAGCCTGAAACCCCAAGGAGCAACCAACAACAGTGTTGATGCACAGTGGCTAGGAAAAATTCCCTAAAAGGGCGGAAAGATAGAACCTGGTTCCTCTCTAGGTTTCCTCCTGAGGGGTAGCCAGTCCTCTTCTGGCTGTGCTTGGTGAACAATTTAAAAGTACAAATTGTAGTAATGAATTAATGCGTCTGGGCTATGTCCAGAGTCTATAAAACATAATCCAGGTCAGAAGCATGATTGGATGGATAAGGACAGGGACAATCTGGGGAGGGGGCATGGGTGTGTCCAGCATTAAAAACAGACACAATTCTGTAGTGGAATTCACTGCATGAGCTCAGAAACACTTCCAAAAACCATTGTCTGTGAACACAGTACGTCGTTGCATCCACAAATGCAAGTTAAAACTCTACCATGCAACGAAGAAACCATATAAAGACAAGATCCAGAACCGCCGCTGCCTTCTCTGGGCCCGAGGTCATTAACCTGTCACCCATTGGAAACACTTGGCACATTATGAGATGAAAAATATGACAAAGGAGACCCCGAACTGTTGAGCAGATGACATCCTATATCAAACAGAAATTGATCTCTTCAGTTCCCAAACTCTTACAGAGTATTGTTAAAAGAAGGGGTGATGCAACATCATTGCATTCTGTTTTTATTTACATTTTACGCAGCATCCCAACTTTTTTGGAAACAGGGTTGTATTATTTCAATTAAAACCTTGTCAATTTCTTATTCATTTTGCTATTTTTCTTATTCAAACTAATTTCATGTATGTTTTCATGGAAAACATGGACATTTCTAAGTGGCCCCAAACTTTTGAATGGTAGTGTATATGTTACAAAAAGGAACAATCCCTTAGTACTACAGTTTACAGAATCCCCACAGATAAAAATACAATATTGACAGCCGAACTTCTATACTCTTCGTTCAAGAAGAGGACTACCGGTGAGTCACCTTCATAGACTTAGCCAAATACAATAAATAATCAAATTCCCTCCTATAACATTTTCATCTGAGAGGATATCCTAACATATGGCTTGATACTGCCATGAAAAAAGTAAAGAATTTGAATAGAAAATAGTTACTCAACAAATCATTTAAAAGTCTGAAAGTTCTCTGTAAGCCCTATACTGACTTTTACTGACCTTTATTTTCCATTGCAAACAAATACTGGCATTTATTAGAATCAAACACTTTACCTAAACTAATTTTAAGAACCCAACACAATGCACATACAAACAATCAATTTATCCAATATATTAATTATTACAAATCAGATATAGTCAGAGAGAGGTAAGAAGCTTTTATAAAAGGGTGTTTTCATGGTAGATAATGCACTTCATGCAACAACATCACCAAATGTTTTTGGAAGTGTGAGTGCCCTCAGACTTCCAAGACAAACAAAATAAAATCTTATATAACGTGAAGCAAACAGGGTGATTTACATCCTGCAGTGTTCTTGTGAAAAAGGCTACATATGATAACATCCTGTGCTATAAAAATACATCTTGAAAAACACAAATCGGCAATTAGACGCCAATATATTACCTAGCAAGTTGCTAGACACTTCATAGAAGCAAATCACTCAATTAAGGAATTTTGCTGCGTCTGGATAGAAAAAGTACACCCTTCACACAGAGGTGATCTAGATAAATAATGACTCCATAGATAAGCCGTGTGGATACATAAATTAAACACCAAATGTTCTAAATGAAGAATTAATCCTTACTGGTTTCCTGTAACCCTGTAGTATGGGCGATGAAGGTAAACCCCTTCGAATGCTACTGAGTGGACAGGTAGGAGAATTAATGCAAATGTGAATCTGTGACCTACATGATAATTTAATATGTAATAATCTGACTCCATATTGTTTGTAAACATACGCAATGACCATGATGTGCTGGAAGTTCTTAGAAAAAGAAGCCAATCTTTCGTCACAAACCAAACATTTAAAAGATCGTATGTTTCACGGCCTACGTTATCCTCAATGCTCCTCATCAGTCAAGTACAGAAAACAAGGGATCGTGTAGCAACCCGGAACTCAGGGGTGACCAGTCTGGTCACTTCGTTTTACGTAGGTGTATGTGCTTATATCAGTTATCATAAGCGCCCATAAAGTGTCTTCACGAACCATACAGTAAAATGGTATGTGTTCCTGGAACTACACAGAATGTTACGATGCCCACGACACAGGAATGACAAGTCAATGTCATGTGTTCCTGGGCCTAACCAGATTGCTTCAAAAATCCAGGACTTAGGGATACCAAGTTTGGTCACTTAGACTTACTTATGTGTGTGTAATTACCACTAGCCCTACGAGCTTGAGTATGAAGATGAACAAGGAATGCCGTAGTAATCTATATTCCAAAGTAATACAATTTATTCCAATCAATTAATAAAGTTTCAATACAAAACATAGTTACATACCAACACGATTCAACGTCCTCCCAACTAGTCTAACAGTCTACTAAGTATTCCATAAGTATTTAAGACACTTTAGCACGAAGGTGTGCTAGGAGCTTCTGTTAAAGATAGACTCCTAGAACTAAGTCAAGCTTCCCTATTTATCCTACCCAAATGGACCAGTTCCAAACTCCCCCATTGCATCTATAATAGGATCACCTCACCTTGGCTAAAACAATGAAAACAAAGAAACATTTACATGTATTCAATTAACACCATCCAAAGCTGGACCCTTGGTCTTGCAGGATTCTTCATCCAGTAAACATTTACTTGTAACAAACGATACATAACATGTACAGCATTGAAAGCTATTGGAGAGTTTATCCCTTTATGAGACACTCATTAAAAGACCAAACATCAGTGAGGTTAATCCAACGAAAGTCATATTTCTACTTTGTTGATTTGTCCAACCTCACACCTGGTTCGTCTGAGCGGATGGGGCTACCTTGACCCCCACCGTGTATGTCTGTTCCTTTCAGGAAGCAAATAGGCCCATTGGTGTGAGATTAGGATGTCCCACTGAGTTGAGACAACACAGCACCTTCACAAAACTTCCAAAACACATCTTTCATTACACTACAGCCCCTTCACATGAACGCTGCCAATTTCACAATGTACTGAAATAAATACACAAAAATATGAAACTGGGAGTATGAACCAGTATAGCTACTTTTTCTTGCAGCTCAGATAAGATGAAGAGAAGGCCGTGGTTTCTTTCTTTCCTCTACGTGAGGCTGACTGGTTTATTACATCTGATTTATTAAAGTCTTCGTCTGATGACTTCAGCTGATCCAACATGAACATTTATGTTATATGTAATGTATGAAAGTAAAGCAGCAACGTAAGTTTTGTAGGTGTGAAAAAGATTTGCAAATGTCACAGTGCTATAGGGAGGGGAGACAGACCCAGGAAATACTGTAAGGGTTTTTATTTTCCCAAGTTAAAGCACGTCAAAATAACTGACTGGGCAAGCCCAGTGTAAAGTGAGGTGTAAAGCCTCCAAAACCCTCCAAGGATATGCCTCCTCAGACCATCACTGACCCTCCACCAAACCGGTTATGCTGGATGATCTTGCAGGCAGCATAACGTTCACCACGGCATCTCCAGACTCTTTCACGTCTGTCACGTGCTCAGTGTGAACCTGCTCTCATCTGTGAAGAGAATGGGGCACCAATGGCGGACCTGCCAATTCTGGTGTTCTCTAGCGAATGCCAGTCGAGCTACACGGTGCTGGACTGTGAGCACAGGTCCCACTAGAGGATGTTGGGCCCTCATGCCACCCTCATGGAGTCTGTTTCTGACAGTTTCTGACAGTTCTAACAGTTTGGTCAGAAACATGTACACCAGTAGCTTGCTGGAGGTTATTTTGTAGGGCTCTGACAGTGCTCCTCCTGTTCCTCCTCGCACAAAGGAGCAGATACCGGTCCTGCTGCTGGGTTGATGCCCTTCTACGGCTCTGTCCAGCTCTCCTCGTGTAACAGCCCATCTCCTGGTATCCTCCATGCTCTTGAGACTGTACTGGGAGACGCAGCATACCTTCTTGCGACAGCACGTATGGCTGTGCCATCCTGGAGTAGCTAGACTACCTGTGCAACCTGAATGGGCTGCAGGTACCGCCTCATGCTGCCAGTAGTGACAAGGACACTAGCAAAATGCAAAACTAGAGAAGAATCAGTCAGGAAGGATAAAGAGAGAGTAATTGTCTGTGGCCACCACTTCCAATGCCATTCCCTTTTTGGGGGTTGTCTTGCTGTTGCCTCTACAGTGCACCTGTTGTCACTTTCATTTGCACCAATAAAGGTGACATTGATTCACAACCGCTTATGCTTCCTAACTGGACAGATTGATATCCCTGAAGTTAAATTGACTTGGTGTTATACTGTGATGATTACGTGTTCCTTTAATTCTTTTGGGCAGGGTATATAGTAAGCTAGGACGCCAGTATTGGGACCGATTGGGACATACTACCGTGTCCCGAAGCTACTGCATTAGGCTGTTTAACAAAAAACAAGGCACAAATCAATAGAATTGACTTGCTTATTTGCAGATTTTTTTCTGTTCAACTGTTTTGGTCCAAATACAATTAGTAAATACATTCTTCAATCCGTATTTGATTGCGTTTCACCAGGCAGTAAAATCCCAATATACCCAGCATGTTACCACTGTCTTTCAAATTCATTTTACAGTACCCTACTCCAGTTCAAACATGAATGGCTGAATATCATCATCTAAGATCACTGTAAAAAATGAATCCTTCAAATCATAACAACAAGCCACTTTGTCGCTTATTCTACAGTTAGCTACCTAGCTAGCAGTATCCAGTCTCCCAGGATCATGTTTAAAATAACCTGTAGAAGCGAGGTGGAGGGACTATGGCAGGGCAGGGCGTGATGCCCTCGGAGTTATAATCTATTAGAAAGCGGAAAAAGTTTGACACCATGTACATTTATTGATATCATAAGAACATCACTGAAGGACATCTGATGGCTCTATCAGTCAAGGATTCATTTGTTGCCATCAAGTAAATAATTAATTGGGATGTGTTATGTTTGTAAATGTGTTGTTTTGTAGTTAATTGCAATCCATTTTAGAATGTGCTGAAATGTGTCCATAATTTAAAAAACAACTGTTTAAAAACAAGTGCACTTAGTACAAAACGTTACCGTCAACATCAGCACCTAATGGATTGCGCCTAAAATAGATAAAGGTAAACTAGCTAGGTAGTGTGCTACATTTCATGGTACAACATTTATTTTTCTTTCATGCATGAATGACATTGGTGTAATAACTATCAAACTTTGGTGACAATAACTTTTTGACGTTCACTTTTTTTTTTCATCAAGTGAATCATTGCAAACTCCCCCTCTTCCACACCATGGGTAGAATATGAATTTAGACAGGGCCACTCTGTCGAGGCACAGATCTGGGGAATGATACCAAAAAATGTCTGCAACATTGAAGAACCCCAAGAATGCTGTGGCCTCCATCCTTCTTGAATGGAAGTCTTGAGCCAACCAAAGATCAACCATCTTTGCATAGTGGTGGCAGCAAATGCTGAGGCTGCAATGTAACAAAATGTAGAAAAAGTGAATGTGTCTGAATACTTTTCGATTGCGCTGTATTGGCTGATCAACGACAATCCAGCGTTGATACAGGACTACAGAAGTATTCATCTGGTGGTGCTTTTCTGCTTAAACTGTACCTACACAGGTGGTTTTAAAAATGTTCCTGTCACTGAAAGAGCACCGGATTACGTTTTTGAAACCGTTAAAGCAATGTGCCTAGACCACCTTTTACCCTCATTGCTGACTTTTTCCTTTCATTAGTAAAGGAGCTAGCCCCTTTTTGAATGCTTATCAGACCATCATCCTATGGTGCCTTTCATTTGTGAACACATGCATTGCATAAACAGAAGACCTATGCTAAAAATCATCAAACACAATGTTTTGAAAGACACGTCAACTGCATGAGAACTCAAAATCAGTCAGTACAATGTATACAAAGTGGATGTGGGGATTCTCACTGCAAGGCTTGTGGGGATTGTAACTGAAAGGTATTTTGAAAGGATTGCTCTCCCAAGATATAGTGAGTATGCTTAGGGTGCTTCAGTTTAAAAAGCACTGTAAGAACATTTTGGGCAAAACTGTGAAAAAATTACTTGAAGAAGCTCACATTAATTACTCTCTTGTCTGTAGCATAACAGTGCTCGGCCAAAAACAAATGTTCTATGACAAAGATAAATGTCACGGCATTGAAAAGACTCTAAAGGTTTTAGTTGATTCCCAAAAACTTTAAGTAAAAAATGTGTGTTCTGAGACCGAATAGTAATTTTCCCTGCTGTAGCACCATCAGAACATGTTTTCCCAGTGATTGGGTCAGGGCTTTTAATGTACATGATCACATGGCTAGTAATGCTTTGTGTGCAGATATGTGGAGTCTGCCTTTGCCTGTTGCTCTTTTCTTATGGTCAAGCAACTGTGGAGCATAGTATTTTGATCATCAAGGAGATGAACATTTAAAACCTGCATGATGAATCTTTGGTGTTGCAAAAAATGATTGTCAATTAAATATTATGTCAGTGGTGTAAACAATGTAAAGACCACAAAGGCACTTGTGCAGTACGCTTTGGACCGAGGCAAAAACAGATGTCCCCTCTCAAAGGCAGGAGAAGTTAGCAACAAGCACGGGAGAAGTGAACCTCAGAAATGACTAGACTCGATGAACACAGGAAAAAGAAAAGGTAATTGGATATGGACATCGATGGTCTGTGGAAATCTGACGGTGATTATGCAGTTAAGGCCGAATCAACCGGTGAACTATCTTGGATTACTAGATCTAACAGCATGTGCTGAACTGCAATGATGTTCAGTGAATAAGGAAGATCAGCTTTCCAAAACACCACAGAAATAAGCGAGTTTTGTCTTGTTTTGGGGATGAAAAAAATTGCATGTATGGACGTCTTTTCAATCAGTCCTTGAAAGTGCTTAAAATGTCCTTGAATTTCAATCTTCTAAAAGTGTATGAAACCTTTTTTTGGGGGTGGATTACCTAGAAGTTCACTGTTAATTAAAGCTTTCCTGCTTCCAATGTTAAGGTAAGCCTTTCCATCAGCAAACTTTAAACACAAGCATACGCACTTCCATTCTGTCTTTCTCACTGCCAATATTTAAAATGCATGTCTCTGGTCATTTACAGACAGGTTGTATTGATGTCAGCCAGGTACAAAGCGAATTATATTATACTAAGACATTTTCCATATTCGTACTAATAATTTGGTATTGAATGTAAGTAGTAGTCTGTAATTAAGCTTCAGCTAATGAGCTGCAGCATGACAAACACAAGTTTAAAAATGAATGGCGCTAAGCATTGTTTAAATAATCGCAAATGTAAATATAAAAGATTAGCCCAGGGATCCCTCGGAGGGTGGTGCTATTGGCCAGTACCATCAGCATTGGGGGTTAGTGATCGATTATGGGTTCCTTGTCTCGCTATGCTCTAGTGACTCCTTGTGGTGGCTTGGGTGGCTGCTTGGCGCATACGGATTCCAGTGTAGACTTTGTGGTAGAGTGAGCGGCATCAGTTGACACATATTTTGACTTTCACTGTACCTTGTCCACTAGGAGTTGCTGCAAAAAAGCAGGGCCTTAATGACAAATTGGATATCACAAAATACAAATTAAAAATTATTTTTTTTAGCAAATAAAGAATATTCTGATGATGTAATTTTAGTGGCCTACATCTCAACTGTTACAACAGGCAGCCTGGAACAGACAAGTGGAATAGGATAAATGGCATGTAATTAACAACTTTAGCTGTAACACTGAAATGTCACTCTAATGAATGAATTAAAAAGGTTAAAAAGGTTAAAAGGTTTCCATTGCTGACTCTTCCCATGTCATTATGGTGAAAACATTCATATTTAACATGATGTGTACAGAGTTGAGTGTCAGATGGGTTCCTATAATCCATCTGCTGATATTTTCGACTGTAACTACAGCAGCAGCCTTGGCATGTCATGAAAAAAGTTATAATAAAAAGTTAGCTAGAAAGAGGATTATATTTGTTTTCTTATAAATTGTATAGCTGGTTCTTATAAATTGATAATTGTTTCAATAGAAATGAACGAACAAGCATTCTTATAGTGTAAGATTGGGTCGGGAATCGGAGGCCTGTTGGTCAATTATTAATTTAATTTTTAAATATATTGTGAGAGGATGGGTGACCTGACAGCCTCAGGACCCTGCGTGTGAACTCCAGTCTCGTCGGTGAGCAGGGGCAGAACGTAACTCATTGCACAATGCGTTAATTATCCTCTTTTGTATCTGCTCACACGACTAGGCAAGGCTGTGGTACATGGGAAGGAGTACAACTGAGCATTTGAGATATCGCTGCACATGGTCAAAAAAGAACACGTCAAGGCTGGATTTATTATTGAGTCAAGAACGCCTTCATTTACTTACTTATCACTTACATGGATGTTTGTTGTTGTTTATTGTAAAGCAAAATATTGCAGCAGGCTATGCTCTCTAGGTGGTTCGGTCATCCCCAACTTATGCACCTGTTTGTGCAAGTAGTGATATAAACAAGTGAGTACCATTGTTTACGTATCCCGAAGTTTTACTTATAGGGTTACCGTATTCAAAAGAAACTTTATTCATGATTTTGTTTTTGTTTGGCCTCATGAATGCACTGATGTGTTGACTGTTGTACTATATAAAAATGAAAAGAACATTGCTTTTCGTTTTTTTCCCATTATTTCCACCCACACGCTTTGTGTTTATGGTCGGAACACACAACCCGTCCCACTGGTGGAGGATCGTTGTTTTTTTTTTTTGGTGTCAACATAGAAAATAAACTGACAAGAGACATGGTAGAGGCTCTGTGGTCCCTGGCTGTGACGAGGGGCAGGTCGGCGACGACTGCTTAATGGAAGAAGCTGATATCAGGTGCCAGAGTTAAGGTGTACCCGGGGCAGAGCAGCTCCTGGGAAACTAATGAGTCAGGAGGGGAAATCAGCAGGGGACAGCAGTGGGGAGAGGTCCAGACGGATGATGATACCCGACAACCAGCAAACATAGCTCCCCCTTGCAGAGAAGAAGCACCGCAGATACCAAGAGGTGATGTCTACCAAGCAGGATGGGTCATAAAGACTGTATATTTTAACTTCCATAAGACACTGATGAGCCAAAACATTATGACCACTCACAGGTGAAGCGAATAAAGTTGATCATCTCCTAACAAGGGCACACGTCAAAGTATGGGTAGATTAGATGGTAAGCGAACAATCAGTTCTCATAGTCAGTGTGTTTAATGCAGGAAAAATGGGCAGGACCTAAGCGACTTTGACAAGGGCCAAATTGTTACGGCCAGACAATTGGGTCAGAGCATCTCTGAAATGGCAAGGCTTATGGGGTGTTCCCAGTCAGCAGTGGTGAGTATTTATCAACAGTGGTCCGAGGCGGGACAAACCACAAACCGGCGTCAGGGTGTTTGGCACCCAAAGCTCATTGATGCGCGAGGGCAACGTAGGCTATCCCGTCTGGTTCGAATCGACTGAAAGGCCCACTGTGGCACAAGTCGCAGAAAATGTTGATGATGGTTACAGAAGGAATGTGTCACAACACACAGTGCATCACACCCTGCTGCGTAAGGGGCTGCGTAGCTGCAGACCAGTCAGAGTGCCCATGATGAGCCTACAATGGGCACGCGAGCACTGGAACTGGACCTTGGAGCAGTGGAAGAAAGTCCCCTGGTCCGATGAGTCCTGTTTTCTTGTACTTCACGCAGACGGCCATGTACGTGTGCACCGTTTACCTGGGGAAGTGATGCACTGTGGGAGGACGACAAGCCAGTGGTAGGAGTGTGATGGTCTGGGCAATCTTCTGCTTAGAAGCCGTAGGTCCGGGCATTCATGTGGACGTCAATTTGACACGTGCCGTCTACATAAGCATCATTGCAGACCAGGTACACCCCTTCATGGCAATGGTATTCCCTGATGGCAGTGGTCTCTTTCAGCAGCATAACGCGCCCTGTCACACAGCAAACATTGTCCGGGAATGGTTTGAGAAACATGATGAAGAGTTCAAGGTGTTGCCCTGGCTTCCAAATTCCCCAGTTCTCAATCCAATCGAGCATCTGTGGGATGTGTTGGACCGAGAAGTCCGATCCCCGGCAGCTCAACCTCACAGCTTACAGGACTTGAAGGATCTGCTGCTAACGTCTTGGTGCCAGATACCAAAGCAAAGGACACATTCAGGGGTCTTGTAGAGCCCATGCCACGGCGGGTTGGCGCTGTTTTGGCGGCACGCAGAGGACCAACAGTAAATTAGGCAGGTTGTCATAATGTTTTCACTCATTAGTATCTACATTAATAGTTGAATGATGGAGTTTTATAGTACTAACCATCAGTATTGTAACTGACAATCATATTTGCCCATTGAGTTCTTCCTTCCTTGGCATAGTTGTCAAACTGGGAACAGTTGAGATTTCTTGTCTGGATCAAGAAACTGTGTAGAAAGCACTGTCAATTTATTCAAGTTGTGTTTAGATTATTACCAAATATTGCCCACAATAATTATATAGCAGGTCCCATGTAGCTTCCTCATTTAAAACATGACAATTACAACACCAGAATTCACTCCCAGGGCATGGATGAGGATGGTATCCTTCATCGAAAGGCCACAGGTGTATCAAAATTTGCATAGCCAGAAAAGTATAAAATATATATAAAAAGATATCACAAAAAACAGCCGACACAGTTCTTAAGGAATTCTGTTAGACACCCTGGTATAATGCAACATTAACCCGTAAACTTAAAATAGTGCATATATCGCCCTCTCTATATAACATCTGTTTTTATCTATTCCCTTGTGCAGTAAACAATAATAATCAGCCTCAATGGCATCCTGGATAACTGCTGTCCTGCTATCACTGAAAAGACATGTAGATGTTTAAGACCATTTTTTGCCTGGATCTGACATTATGAAATAGTTATTTTTAATTAAAACATCTTTTACATTACAACACCCCCACATCTATCTTCATACAATATAGCTCTCTGGTTTGGCTCTGTAACCTTTAAAAACTAGACAGGAAGACAGTGCTAGTTAGTGATGTTTTCCTAATGTTTTCTCTGCCCATACTGCTTACATTTTAAAAAGGTGGGTGCCATCATGAAAATAGATCAATTTAAAGTTTGAACCTATACTGGTTGTTAAGCATTCCCTCTACAAAAGAAAGATTTTCTTTAGACCTGCGGATCAAGGTGAGTTTGGCAGTTAGATTGCCTTTGGGGCACACCTCGTGTGTGTTGGCCATTTAACTTGAGTCCCTTCAGGCTCTTTGTCTGACATCATCACTGCCTTCCTCATCTCTGCTTCTTATTAAGTGTTGCAAGTTATATGACACATATGTACTTTCCCGAAACCAACAAAATAAAACCGGTACTAGACTTTTTGACGTTTTGTACTGATGTCAAATGAGTCCCTGTCATTGGCAGGATCCAGGCTGTCTAATAATTTGTCTTGAATTTCTCAAGGGTGCGGTAGCATAAGCTATCCAGGACTTGCTGTTTGCACATTCAATGGTGAGTCAACTGACTCAGCGTAAGCCACTATACAAAAGTAGAGTAACAGATGCCATGGCCGACAGCATGATTTCACTATCCAAAAACAATAAAATACCTTGGTATTTTCCCGCAATGTGTAGACAAAACTGGTGCAAGGAGCGAGCTTTGGCGTTCCTTTGCCTGCAGTAGAGAGATGACGACGAGGGACAGACCACTAAACCTTTGTGTAAAATGTGTTACAAAACTGTACAGTGCAAGGGAGGCAATACCTCCAATCTGGCAAAAACCCTAAATGACATAAAACGGTCGTTCACGTCAACAGTAATACCAATAACATTTCTTGAGCAGCACTAACAATGACAGAATGTTATGCTCAAATACAAGATATCTTTCCCTGAGGAGACCATTCGTTTTCACAGGAAAAGCTATCGTTTTATGTGACAAACTTGTCCTTATGCCCAGCGGGGTTACCAGTGATTAGGGACAGCTTGTGGTTAAATAGCAGTATTCTACTGGAACACGTTCAGCTAGCAGGCTAGAAAGCTACCTACTAATTCACTTTGTACTCCCTTCCTTCCATCCAACCAAGTTAATGTAAGTTAGATGATAATGATTGAAAAGTAGGCTACTGCACTGTATATCTGTTTCTTACTAGTACATCAAAACCTATTTACCTCAATGGCATACTGTATTTCATGTACAGCGGTTCTCAGATGTGATATCATGACCCCTTAAAATACAGTGATTTTGCTGCTTTGCCAAGAATTTTACACCAAACTGAAGAGGAATTCTGCAGTTGAGAGCTGGTTGAGAGCAGTTGCATAAAACCAGGTATGTCAAGCAAAGTAATTCACTGTGCCAGCGCGCCCTCAATTTCTATTGAATATGACTTACCATGAATTTGGCATCTGAATTGTGCGTAAAACCGTCAACGGGCATTACAAAATATTACATTATTTTGGCATCATAGAATTAGACTGAATAGAACAGACATTAAAGTTCAAAGACAATTTCTCATGCGGGCTGTGGGAGCCAGTTTGTGGTGTGAGTGAGAGAGATAAAGCAAGAGAGACAGACAGACGGAGTGAAGAGATAAAGAGAAAGACACATCAGAAAGCAGCCAATGCATTTACTGCAGCAATCTCAGTCAGGTACATTTTAACACATTATGTATCTATAACAGAGAGGGATAGGTTTGTTAAGTGTTACATATAGTAGGTGTTTTTGCTCAGTGTTTGTGTCTGACAATTCTAATTGATGAGGAATTTGAGATCTGTTGGTTTCACATAATACAGGTGTTCTCAACTACTGTTCAGAAAAGGCTTTATTCTGTCACTTCTGACATCATTTTAAACCCATAAAGCAAGACTAGTATACCTATTTGTACAGGTATGAAACTATATCCTTGGTTATTTACCCTGAAATATGGCTATTATAGGCATAGCCATATGGCAAATATTGCTAACCAGTTATATGAATAGATTATAATGAAATTAAATAGATACAGTGCCATGAAGAAGTATTCAGATCGCTGAAGGATTTTCTAACATTACATTGGAATTTCACCCTCTTTGACATTTTATTTTAAAATGCTGACATTCAAAATAATTTATGCTAATGTGACATGTTGTGAAATATTTGTAAGAAAAATAAAAAAACAATGAAATATGTTGCTTGTATATATGTTCAACACCTACACTAATGTTTGGTAAAGCCACATTTTGCTGTAACAACAGATTTAAGCATTTTGGTATATACCAGCTTTGCATATAGTCTCATAGAGATTTTGTCCCATTCCTCTTGGCAGATTTGCTCTAGGTTGTTGAGGTTGGTTGGATGACGCTTCTGGACCTCCATTTTCAAATAGTGCCACATATTCTCAATAGAATGAAGAACAGGACTTTGACTGGGCTATTGGAGGATATTCATATTTTTGTACTTGAGTAACTCCGATGTTGCTTTAGCCTTGTGCTTGGGATCTTATGTGTTTTGCTCCATCCATTCTACCTTCAATTTTAACTGAAAAGAAAATAGGATATACAACAAAATTAAGAGACCACTGCACCTTTTTCTTTCCTTTCCAAAAAAGTTGAAAAGGAAAGTTTTGAGTGAGGATGCTGTACATGCTGAATTGTTCTTTTGAACAATATCAGCTATTTCACCAATAACTGTGCAAAAGATCGGGATTGGGGTGTGTGTAAATCCAGCCAAAGTAACATGCAATCTTAGTCATTTGTGTGTAATTAAAAATGATTCTGCTAAGATCCCATGTCAGATGGTGACATGATGAAGAATGTTATAAAATTATTAAAACACATTTAATGAAAAGCCCCCCCTCCCTTGTCTAGGGCCCCTCCACATCCCAAATCCTAATTGTTCTATTCCACCACTGTGTTCTAAATGTTTTATAGTCACATAACATCCCCTTCGTCTCTGTCTCTCACTTTCTCTCTTTTTTCTCTCTGCTCAACCCTGATCAGAATCATGAAACCATTTGTGTTTTTGCGCTCATTATGCTAATTCCCTTGGCCTCAAGATGATAAATCACATAAGAAAGACAGAGGGAAAGAGAGAAGGCACAGAGAGAGGCCATTTCTACTGTAATTACCCTCATTTAAACACTCCTCTAACACATTTAAATTAGGGAGAAAGTTCAGGTTTATTTTCAGTCCAGTGTGGTTGGTTGAACATCAGATAATAGAGGCTGAATTGAAGCGAGATTGCAAGATCAGAGCTTTTTTATCAGAGATCATTCATCAACTGACCATTACTGCAGATATATACTGTAGATATCACAGTGCTTGGTTGGTCTCGTTTACATCCAGTAGTATCACACACTCCATTTTTTACCTTTATTTTGGGTCAAGGTTTAGGTTGTGAATTCAATATAAGACCGTGTTTGGTCTAAAATATAATAAGCACAACAAGACATTTGATAATGTATGGATTTTTTTGCCGGACCGCGTAAGCAGAGCCTGCCAAGAAGAGCGAATGTCTCTTACTGAGTGAGTGAGTGAGTGAGTGACAGGCTGACTACCCACCCACCCCTTGTTAAATAGAGTAGTGGTTAGAGATGCAGACTGCCATGTGGGCGACCGTTGTTTGATCCTTGCCACTGACAAAACAAAGTTTAGGATTTGATATTGATTCAATATCAATCATGTATCAATGTCGTTCATGAATGAAAGAAAAACGAACGTTGTTGTGCCATGAAATGAAATAGTTTTGATGGTGAATAGTTCATCTTCAGTCTCGCAAGAAATTGCTTAATTCTTATGACTATTCCAAGTAGTAAGTAGATACTAGTAGGCCTATTACTGGCTAAAATAATAATAACAATAAAAGCCATACAGTTCATAGATGCCATTTTGTGGTGGAAGTAAACTTAATAAGAAATGTTAGTCAGTTTTCTGATAAGGTAGTATATCCAAATCTGTCCCAAAACTGGCTTACTAGCTTACTATATACAAAACAGTATGTACTTCACCATCATCCGCGAAGTGCGTACTTGTAGTACGTAGTAAAGTATGTAGTATGCAATTTGAGATTCAGCCAATGCTTTCAATTTCCTCGCAGTTCACATTGGTTGTGGTTAGCTATTCAACTGTTATTGTATGGATGATCATCTACAGTAATCTATGTACAAGAGTACACTTTAGCTCTGTTAATAAACGTTCTGTTGACCATGTTATTTCAGCAAAAATGTAATGGCTGGGATAAAAGTTGTATTTGGAGACTATACGGAGGTGGGCTGACTACCAGCTTGCCCTGTGATCTTGTTGGAAAATCCCTCACCTTCAATATTTTGACCCCGATTTGATTCCCATCTCAGACTTTCCAATTTTTGCCTCTCAGAAGTATTTATCCATTCTGCACTTTTCAGCCGTCACACAACAATATATATATCCACTCTCTAATACCATGAATCTCATATATTTAAGAGAGTAATTGTATTACGTGACCCTTTTATACTGTTATTGTTTTCTAAAGAAACTAACCAGCTATGGAGTGATTGGAGTCATTGTTTTCGTTATAGGTAGTTTGTATAGCTATTAGCTAGCCATCTACAGTAAACTTTGTACAAGAGTACACTTTAGTTCCGTTAATAAACGTTATGTTGCCCACATTAGTTCAGCAAAAATGTACTGGCTGGGGAAAAGTTACATTTGGAGAACGACACAGAGCTGAACTGACTACCAGCAGGCCATGTGGTTTTGTGGGAACATTCCTGACCTTCGGTATTTTGATCCCGGTTCGATTCCCCTCTCAGACGTTCCAATTGTTGTCTCTCAGAAATATTTGTCCACTCTGTACTTTTCAGCCGTGGCACAACAATGTATCCACTCTGTTATACCATGAATCTCATATATTTAAAATAATTATTGTATTTTTTATATTGTTATTGTTTTTTAAAGAAACAAACCAGCCATGGAGTGATTGGAGTAATTGTTTTCATTATAAGTACTGTGTAGCTATTAGCTAGCCATCTACAGTAATCTTTGTAGAAGAGTACACTTTTGTTCCGGGAATAAATGTTCTGTTGTCCACGTTATTACAGCAAAAATATAATTGCTGAGGTAAAAGTTGTATTCCTGCTCTTTACTGTAAATAGCGTAATGCTTAAAGACCCAGCCTGCCACATAGAAAACTGCGGATCAAAACCAGCTAGGCACAACAACGTTCATGCCTTCTAATTGCGGGCCAGCTGAACTAGGCTTGCCTGGCTCCTTTTTTTGGTTATTTATTGTAATAGATCCAACGGGTACCTTATTACATTAATTCCAAAAGTCCATGATTTCTGTTAAACAAGCTGATTCATGTCTCAAGGTGAGTGACATGAGAATTGCAGGACGTGACAATTTAAACACGTTATACACACAAACATACACCAACATATAATCTTCCCACATTGAACCATATACATCACATTATGTTATCACCAGTCTTGGCATTGCACAGTAATGAATCACACTCAACCACACATATCAGAAATCACTGTACACACTCCCACACAAACATGGCACACACAAGCATACTTACTGTCACATTGTCCTATCCAAAGTCTGTCTGTTTGGTATCACTAGCAGACGTAAGAGATGTTTCAGACAAGTTCACTTGTTCACGTTGACTGCCACAGTAGGAGTGGACCGAGAAGTGGACTCTTGGCAGCCATTCACAATCAGGTAGAAAAGAAAATCAGTAATGTCATACCAGGCCTTGAAGTGAATTCTGTATGTTTGTCCTAGAGAATGAAGGTAGTAGATACATGTGCCTGATATCAGCCTGCTCGGTGGAGGAACACAGATGAGAGAGAAAGAGAGACAGACATGATGCCCCCAGGAATCCAATGTGTGAAAGAGAATGAGAAGTTTATGATGAGGCTTTTAACGATAATTACTAATAGCTAATTAGAAGGAGTTCCAAGTTAACAAGGACTACGGGAGGGGATTGTAGTTAGACACATTATGGGCAACTGTGAAATTGCAACACATTCCCTTTATGTTTTGCTAGTTGGCTTGTGCACTATATAAAGATGGCTTGAAGGCATGAAGTGCCATATAGAGATGGTCTGTGGACAGGGCATGGGGGGCTAGTAGGCATGGAACGCCAGAGCCTATTTAGACTAAAACATCTGCTGTGACATTTAAATAAAAGTACGTAAATAACATACGTAAAGGCTACTTTTTATTCACACTAGCAACGAGAAACTCTCACTGAGCAAGAGGTACTCCCTAAGGCGTAACACATGCATGCGCAGTGCTTTGACCAGACTCTTGACCCCAGGCCAGCTGACAGTCTTACCTGGACCCGGGACGAGATAATCTTAGGTGGGCCCTTTAATGTCAACCCAATGTCAGTTCTGGGCCCCCCCCACCCTGGGCCCGGAACAACAGACCCGTTTGTCCCCCCCTATCGGCGGGCCTGCTTGACCCGACAGATGTTTAAACTTACTGACAATGATGTCTACCTGGTAACTAATACAGTGTTCTTCGTTGAACAAGTGCTGTTGCTGGTGAAATTATTTGTTTTTAAGTGCCGAAGAGATGTATTTTTAATTGCTTCCCAACAATATTTTTTCTGATTCTGTGGAGCCGAAAGGACTTGAGAACCAGTCTTCCTATGTCACCAATTATTCCAATCCAGTACACATTGAGCAAGACGTCGTCTTTACATCTCATTAGCCACAGGGAGTGTCTGTCAGGGAAGTGTCCCATGTTATCTCAGAAGGTGATGTTTGACAAGTTACATTTTGATCCGTTTACACTATAAAAAAAATCGGATACATATCTGGCAACAAGTCTTGCTCATCTAAATACAACTATTGTAGTATAAAAACTTCTTTAGTCTGCAGGGCACGTTGTGCTGTATAGAAATGACTAGAAGCTATGGGGTGCTGTATAGACATGGCTACAAAAATGGGTACTATATAGAGATGACTAGAGGGCTAGACACTATATAGCTCTGGAAAAAATTAAGAGACCACTGCAAAATTATCAGTTTCTCTGGTTTTACTATTCATAGGTATGTGTTTGAGTAAAATTAACAGTTTTGTTTTATTCTATAAACTACTGACAACATTACTCCCAAATTCCAAATAAAAATACTGTCATTTAGAGTATTTATTTGTAGAAAATAACAACTGGTCAAAACAACCAAAAAAAGATTGAAAAAAAAATTGTTTTCAGACCTCAAATAATGCAAAGAAAACAAATTAATATTCATTTTTCAACAACAAAATACTAATGTTTTAACTTAGGAAGAGTTCAGAAATCAATACTTGGTGGAATAACCCTGATTTTTAATCACAGCTTTCATGCGTCTTGGCATGCTCTCCACCAGTCTGTCACATTGCTGTTGGGTGACTTTATACCACTCCTGGCACAAAAATTCAAGTAGCTCGGCTTTGTTTGATGGCTTGTGACCATTCATCTTCCTCTTGATCAAATTCCAGAGGTTTTCAATGGGGTTCAGGTCTGGGCTGGCCATTACAAGGTGTGGATGGAGGATCTGGTGGTCCTCCATCCACACCTTGATTGACCTGGCTGTGTGGCATGGAGCATTGTCCTGCTGGAAAAAAACAATTCTGAACATTGTCAGAGCAGAAGGAAGCAGGTGTACTTCCAGGATAACTTTGTACTTGTCTTGATTCATGCGTCCTTCACAAAGACAAATCTGCCCGAATCCAGCCTTGCTGAAGCATCCCCAGATCATCACCGATCCTCCACCAAATTTCACAGTGGGTGTGAGACACTGTGGCTTGTAGGCCTCTCCAGGTCTCAGTCTAACCATTAGATGACCTGGTGTTGGGCAAAGCTGAAAATTTGACTCGTCAGAGAAGATGACCTTACTCCATTCCTCTACGGTCCTATCCGTATGGCCTTTTGCAAACTTCAGCCTGGCTCTTATTTGCTTCTCATTGATGAAGGGCTTTTTTCTAGCTTGGTCCTGCAAACTATCCTCTTTGCAGGACCAAGAGGATAGTTATGACCACAGCGGTGTTTTTTATACTTTTCCTCGTTAAATTAGATTTGGTTCAGGTAATCACCTAATCAGTACCTCATTAAGTAAAATGAGGTGTGCCTGTGTTGGAATTTAACAGACACTGGAATGGAATGGCTGCCATACATGTAGAGATGCTGATTTAAGAAAAAATAGGAGTGGTCTCTTAATTTTTTCCAGAGCTGTATATGGTTAGTCTACAGGGCATGAGGTGCTTTAGAGATTTCTAGTCTATGGGACATGAGGCTCTATGGAGATGGCTAGTCTGATCATGAATCCCAAAGAAACCCCTCTGCCCAACATACTTCCTCAGAGTGCCCTCCTTGGTCACGTGTTGCTGACGAAACTTCAAGGCTTCCAGTGAGTGGATAGGGGATTAATAAAGTTGAATGATGCAATTCATGGTCCACTTAAATTAATAACACAAGCATGAAATTCAAAATGTACAAATCGCCCTATCATTTTAGAAGAAATTAAAATTTGACCATTTAATATGGGAGGTATTTAGTTTTGGACATGTGTCAAGACTTGAAATCTGACATAAACAAGCAATCATTTTTACTCAGCTTTTGGACAATGCACAAATGAAGGATTGAGAGTGTAGGGGAATGTGAAGGGGTCTACGTATATAGAGATGGCTTGAGTACATGAGACTACATGGAGATATAGAGTTGGGCATATGATTCAAGCTGGTTCCAAGGACAAATACAGAAATAACTAAAATTGATTAGCATGATCAAAATGTGCAACTTTAAAGGTGCCTTATGCACCATTTTCCATTTAAAATATCCCATAATAATCAGTTAACCTTAAAAAACTGTTTCTGAGTGTCAGGACTGACACTATCCCCAGTGCCATGGTAGCAAGTACAATGTAGAAGGCCGGGACGTTCATAGGCGTGGACTTCCTTGAAGGTGTGTGAGGTGAAGGCCAATGACAAGCTTTGTTTGGGTTCATGTAGCCTACACTGAACATTCCGGAAACGAAAATATACGGTAGTAACACAAGCATAAGACAAACAAGGGTACATTTTGCATTTGAGAGCTGAATTCTGTGAACAGTGATGCAGAGTTGGCTACCTTTCTACTTGACAAGTAGGTTACATCACCTCATTTAGCTAATTGTCTAGATAGTCAAGGAAATCTATGTCTAAGTTACTAGATTGATGATGACGGAGAAACAATTATACTACGTAGAAAATCATTTGATGTTCTTGTTTATTCTATTTGTTTCTATTTGGTTTCTCCAAAGTCTTTGGTCGAGACCATAAACTAACGAGCTAAGTTGTGTCCGAGCAGGCACTCCTTAATTCCATTTCTTGCTGGAAAATAGGTGTTACAACCTGGTGTTCTCTGCAAAATGTTAAGAAAAACAAACATGCATTGTGGGTTGTTTGACTAAACCTTATGCATAAGCGTGGAAGAAGCAATTACATTGCCTTTTAGATAGATTCAGCCTTGTGCAAACTGGTCGAAGTGCACATATTATTGTTCCTGCTAGCGCTAGAGTAGCAAGTACGATTATGATTTAGTGTTCGCTAGATAGCTATCCACGAGTCTCTGAAAAATGGCAATGCATCGAACACAATAGATAGCCCAGATGACATTTTGATTGGTTTAGCTGTTTATTCTGTGTTCCGTAGTTAAAGAAAGGGCCCATCAACTTTAACCTCACTTTAACACACTCCTTCAATTTACCTCGATTGCACATATAGAATGCCGTTTAGAATTGCCATTTGTATGGCTATTTATTCCACTTATAACATACACTACACTTAATACTTGTAAATGTTCTGCCCTCTTCTATTTGCACTTCTGGTTAGATGCTTACTGCATTTCGCTGTACTGTACTTGCACTTGTTCAATGACAAAGTTGAATCTAATCTAATCAACTTCAACCCCATTTGAAACAAAAGTCTGTGTTCATTTTTCCAGCATCGACGGTTGGAGGTGACACTGCTTTAAACTGGTTAGTATGCTCGTAGTTAGTAATGACAATGTCCGATCCTAAAGGAGTTATAGAACAGATATACAACTCACTGTCGATAGGTGGCGTTAAGTTGCATAGGGCACCTTTAAATAACCATTCACTATTGATAGTACACAACATTCCTGAATGACATATATTTCCTCACATAGTGGCTATCATCTCTTCAAGCTCTTAGAACAGCTTGGCTTTATTATACATCAGATCTTTTTTCCAGCTGGCTTTGATCCTGTAATACTGATGGGTTGGTGGCCCCAGAGGGCTTCCAGCCCCGGAGAGCATTTTCTGCCACAAGTCCCAGCAGAGTGCCTTGTTGCTGGCCTTGGGAGCAGAAGGGGCTGGGTGACATGCTGGTTCTTCAATCTCTCATCTCCCAGGGGGATGGCAGAATGTGAGGGTGTGTATGTCATGCATGTGGATTTATGGGCATGTGTAAATCATTTCATAGGAGGGTATGAGGGTCTGGCCAGGGTATGTGTTTCACCAGCATGACCTTTTGAGTGACTAAATTCTGTAAACACAGTGTGGGGCTCTTAGTGTGTTTAATATGCTGTAATGTGTGTGTGTGCGTGCGTGCGTGTGTGTTTGTCTGCCTTTGTTTTACCATACATGCGAGTGGCAGTAAAACGAAATAAGGAAAAGTCAACAACATTTTTTCACAAGGCTTAAGGATTAGGTGTTAGGGTTAAGTTACAATTTGGGTTTAGATTTAGTGTAAGATTTAGGGTTTGGAGTTATGGTTAGTGCTAACAGGAGTTAGAGAAAATAGTCTTTTGAATGTTCACAATTTACTAATCTGGTGTGGACGAAGAATCCCCATATGAATAGGAAAAACAAGTAAAAGGCTATTTGAAACAAGTAAAAAAAGGCTATTTCAAGCTTAGAGTTTAGGGGTTAGGTTTAGGCAATTTGAGGTATTGGGTAATTAATTACGTTTAGGTTAGAGTTTGGTTTTGGTTTCTAGTAATACATTAAGTGATTTCCCTGCACACACATTAGGACACAAACACAAGTGCATTAGAGTTTGAAGGCAACCGACCAGAATGTAGTAGCTCTGAGACTCCATGCAAACTCTGCAGTACATTGTGTTGTTCTTGCTGTGCTTTATTAATAGTGCATGAGCTCTCCTTTCTCTCCCACAGCCCCAGATTCCTGTCCCGCTCTGAAACACTGTAAAGTGATACCATTGTATAATGACTCTGTGATGTAATGCAACTTGAGCTCCAGTCTAAGGGAAAGGCGGTTTGTCTTTATGGTCTACACAGCAGGGGATCCCCTTCAGATACTGAAACTACAAGTGATACTGAGTGATTTACAGTGTACATTAGATTCACCCTGTTACTGGAATTTGACGTTTTTTTTTTTTTTTATTTACTTTAGGGAACAGTGGAGGGAACATACCCCGATCCACATCACCAGGCTGCAGTATCAAGAGTCAGCAGTTTTAAGTTCCTCAACGTCCATAGCTGGGCAAACGTCATGGACCATCAATGCCACCAGTGTTGTTGAGAGGGCACAACAGCCACTCTACTCCCGATCTGCAAACAATCTGAGTGCTGAACCTTTACACCCATAAGCACTTCTGCGCACACTAAGGCACAAATACACACTCCATTGTTAAATATTTACGTAATTACCACAATTCCTAGTGATGACACCATGTTGTCTATCGCTTAAAAAACAAAATCTCACTGTAAAAACAGAACTTTCAATTAAACACTGTTGTGAGATTTTCCTTGAGTATCATGCTTATGAATTTGCAAGACAATCTGTAGCTGGCGATATAGTATGATGCCAGGAGTATCTTCCTGTCAGCTACCCTCTTCTGATTATGCGTACTCAGAGACAGAAAGAAAGACACACACACACACACACACACACACACACACACACACACACACACACACTGTGATAGACAACAACACATAGAGAGTCAGTATGTAGGATTAGCGAATAAAGGTGTAAGTCATTGCATCTGAGAAGATTAGAGACATCATCCATATCAACTCTGTTAGGTGTCAACAGCTGCGACTGATAACACATCACATTGAAATTCATAGACACAGAAATGGTCATGAATATCTTTATAAACCCCAGCTACAGTATGAGGCTCAGAATGTTGGTCTCTGTCTCAGATTGCGTAATTATTTTTTTAACATGAATGCACGGTTAGGTATCACAGGTAAACTGATATATTTGACGCAGTTACATACAAGGTACCATATTGCAAAAATATTTTAACCATATCAAAAATTGTTTTTAGGAAAACTTTAAGGAAGATATCTGGGGAAGGAAAGTGTGTTGGGCCATTCTCTGATATTGCAACCTCTGCTGCATGGGCCTGGCTGCTGACAAGGTTTAAATTAGTTGAAAATGTAAATATAATATGTTTATTTCTAATTTTAAATCCATTGTCAATAGCCATATGCTTAGGCTATATTTCAGCAGTGAATTTGTTTACATGTGCCTGTGTTTGCGCATAATGTTTGAGCAACTACATTTTTGGGGTTGAGGACCAAAAAGGTCTAAATCCACTGTTGTATTGTATGGGCAATAGGCTACAAATATCAATTGGCTTTTTATATACAACTGTGTGAATCGCACCGCTGCTCTCATTTATTTGAGCCTTACTGATTATGGTTGTGAGTTACTGTTCACAAATATCTAAATGTAATGGTTGAACTGAAGAAGTGTAGCATAAATTGCCTATCAGTCATTGTTTTGGGACCCATGGACAGCCAGTGAAAAATGCGCTCTTGCAACCGCTCTTGCAAAATTAAGAAGCGGTATATATGCATGTAAAGCCGGTGACTGTGTTAACCGGACCAGGTCTAATTCATATACCATCTGCTGTGTATATGAGGAAACAAAACTGGGAGGCACGAGTTTCTATCTGAGGTTTCTTTCTATTTTGCACTACTGGGAATTTTATGGAGCTACTGCAGAAGCCGGTCAAATTTTCAACTTTTACAGCCTGTGAGTGTTTAGATAACCTCACAAAACATGTAAAACAAAGTCCTGAAAACACACTGCACAAGTCTTACGCACTTGTGACCCATATACAGCACCTGCTGCGATATTTACATTGTTAAAAACAGCTAGATCCCTGCCGGGGCTGAAATTTGGGATGTGTACATATACCTTGTGGAGAATCCATCCCGTTACATTGCTACCGAAATGAAAGCACACAAAAGTACAGACAGCTATCTGTACATTCAATCAGGGTGGGTCAATAATTAAATTGTTTGGGAGGTGAAGGAGAAGAAATTATTCATTGTCAAAGTGGAGTTGAGTGCTAATTTACCTAAATTACCGTTGGTTCTATGGGTGGTTAGTGTAGCATAGTCACAAGAATAGTTAGTGCATTTGTCACAAGAATCTTGTGACAAATGCACCGGTACATAATATAAATGTTTTCCCAATGTCAGTTCAACCATTCCTACTGTTTAAACGACCCACCATTGACAGCCTGGGTTGCTGGGGAGAAGGTTGGATTGGTGCGATTTTCTCGTGTCTTAACTTTGTTATTAATTTAGCCAACGCTATATGTTTAACTAGATAGGTTTAGCTAGCCTCACTAACGTTAGCTAGGCCACTGGACTTAGTTGCATTGGTGCAGACGAAGACTGACCATGTAATTCATTACAATGATTACATGTGGATATGATTGCAAATACAATATATATGCGGTTAGCACATCCAATGGAACTGCCTGGCATTTTGAAGTTTAACTAGTAAAAGTTGTCGAGTTGTGAAGGTGGACAATGGAAGGAGTCTTTGTTTTTACGTCATGTGAAGACTATCAACAGGAGGCCAGATTCAGGACATCTGGGGACTGGTGGTGTGTCTGCGTACAATGCCAGGCGATGGTTATTTAAGTCGAGTGTCTTTGCTGCTTCGAGTGGGATGTTCTTGGAAGATGTAGACGTGTCATGCAAAAAACAGTGTTGGCCATGAGCCAACCAGACTTTGTGTAGACAGTGAAAATTACTTTACAGCCGTAATAAACCCAGTGTCTGTGAAACATTCCTATATGTGCCAAACATCAACTACAAGAAAGAAAGGCCTCTGCCAGAGGGCCTTAATGGCCAATTCTCAATATAGTATCGGAGTTATTTGTATATGAGAACTTGTTTTCCTAGCATTACTGTTCATAGACTGTAAAATGCGTCACCATGTTCATAGTTGGCATAGTTTCATTTTTTCAGATGGAGCTTACATGTACTTATTTTTATGTCAGTTGAGACTAAGTGCTTACCAAGTTGTCTTAGAATGAGGATTGAAAAGTTATCCCAGTTGTACATGTGACCCTTGTGATTTTTTGTAGTTTGATAGTCAGTTTGTATACTTTCGCCTGCGTCTTAACATGTGGTAGTGATGCACTTACCTAGGTTATGGAAATTAGCTGCGCACGTGTACTAAGCAGGTAAGTCACATTCCTACTCCACATTGATATGCATCAGCATGATATAATCTTATAGGTTAGCTATACTTTTGTGAATAGTTTTATAGGGCTTTGTGTGCATTCTGAATAACATACTTTCACAGCTAATAACATCATATTGACTACCAATATTTTATGGTTTTATCTCATCAGATATGTTAACTAGTGGTGAGGATCTTTGTAGAGCCTTTGTATAGCTAAACGAAACGTCCATGTTTCAAGTGCCTTTTATATCAAGTGTTTAGTTTCAGAGAATGTTAGGCAGTCCCTTTTTTTCATCTTAATTAAACTCTGATTTATGTGTACTCTTACAAATGTTATTTTGATGCATAAAAATGGTTATGGAAATGACCTGTGCACGTGTACTAAGCATGCTGCGTAGACACAGTCACAGTGCTGCTCCTCATTGATATGCATCGCCATAATATTAATTTACGGAGTGTCGCTGCCTGTTGCTGTTTGAAGTCTAGGTACTGTTCATCCATTGCTGTGAATTTCTGTTGCCATCGGACGGACATATCTGGATCTCGCATTGATTCAGCTAGACCTACATAAAAAAATACAAAAGCAACAAACTTTGAGGGCTTTAAAGTCTGCTTGTTGATAGCCCCTGAGTTTCGACTGACAGGTAAAGGAAGCCCGTGAAGTAGGCTACATAACAGATCTTCCTCCCCCTTCCAGTCGAAAAGTGGGCTAAACAGTCTCAAAATCCCTGATTCTGGCAAAAGTGGCCTTTTGCGTATCTTACATGCATTACGCCATTATGCCGATTTCAAAATTGCTAATCATTACGTTTTGATAGATGATGGTAGACATGACTAAAAAATAATATACAAGCGGTGCTCAAAAGCACAGCAATAGTGTTGTCTGAACAAGCTCACATAAAACACCCAAAGATGATGTCCTTATTTAGACAAGCCAGAGCCAAGTACCCCTGACTGTAGGGAGCAATTCGGGGCGAGGATCAATGTGGGTGGAGTCAAACGTTTGACTCCGCCCACGTGTGACCCCGCCCACCGTTTTCTTGTCCATCAGGGGTTTGACGGTCACACATTGAATGCAAACACACACGTTTGTGCAAGGCACATGTTGAAGACAAATGTACTTCATTTTTGAATTTCGTAAGAAATATTATATTAACTGATACCTGCCAAAGTATGTGAGCGGAGAGCTGATAGATATCCCGCTCATCACTCTCGAGCGAAGGTTAGGCTCTGGTCCACCGCTTCACGTCTTTTCACGTCTTTCATCGCTCTGCTCAAAACCGCTGTTCGCTCCCAGGAAAAATAATTGCCACTACAAATTCGCTCCATTCTTTTTTTGATTAGTCAAATCTGTCCATTTAGTGATTGTGCATGTCAAGTATTCGTTTACTTATATAACAAAGCCATACAGTATTTTAATGAAATCTAGCTTGTTTTTTTAACAACATGAAAGGATGAGGATACAGTATAATTAATCATCATATCAAATAGTCTACAGATCTGTCTATCAGTCTTTTAGCCAAAAAGTATAAACCCAAACAAATAGCACTATATTATTTGTTTATTATTAATTTTATACGACAACAAAATGGTATAGCATTTTCGATACATTATCGACCGCAAAGAAAATCAGATGCTCTACATTTTAAACAACATTTTGCCTATAGAATATATAAAATAAATTAGTGCATTTACTTGCTTTGAATTCAATTAAATTAAAACGAAAAAAGCTGTAGGCTATCAGCACACAGCCAAATAGAAACAGAAAATAATTCTATCAATCGGTTATGAAATTGCAAATCCCATGCTTTCAAATATTAAGCGCTCAGCATTTAACTAGCGTATACATTGCGTATATTGGCTGTATAAACGACAATCTAAAATTGACTTGAAATTAAATACAACATTTTGCTAAATGTTTGTCTATAGTAACTTGGAAAACACTTATAGAGACGAGTTTGACCAGAGTCTGTGGCTTCAGGTTGATGTAATGGTGCATGATGCATTTCTTATAATTACTGTACTTCTCTACCGCTGCAACCATCCTTTTGTGTCCAGCAAAGGACCGTTGCAGCTGTGTAAAGTACGAGCGGTCGCGTATGTCTCTAAACTGGTTACGCACCAGATCATCCCTTATCACCCACTCTGCTTTAAATCTACGATCCAAGACAGCAACTGCGACAAGATGCTTATATTAAAAGTACCGCGTGTAACGAGTGGAAAAATTCTCTTATAGTGTAGTTTTGCAATAATATTATAGCTAGTCGGACTGGTACCTTCGGGCAAGAAACAAAAATACCCAATTAAAATATAATTAGACAAATACAACTAAAATTAACTAAACATTTTAATCATTGACTACAATGTAGCTATACCACTTTGTTCCTTTCTGATAGCATGCGCACGTTTTCCATAATGATTCTTTAGTTGTGGTTACTACTTCACCGCGCTCCCTCTACTGCAAGTCCTTGGTTCTCCTCATTTCTGTAAGTTACCTTTATTTTGCACCAGTGGGTTTCATCAACTTCATTATTAAATTACTGAGTAAACGTCATGAAAGCTTAAGCAACAAGGTTTATATTTGTATGTATATCTCTGTAGGATAGGTTCGATTAAGATTTGCTTTCGTTGATATTGATACCTTGGTGAACCTCAGCTTGAGTGACCTTTAAGGAGAGGAGAAGGGGTCGGGTTAAACGCGTTTGACTCCGCCCACATTGAGCCCGGCCCGGAACTGCACCCTGCAGTCAGGGCCTTCTCAGCCAAAGAGGAAGCTATCATCAGCACCTCCACTGACGAAACAGTGCCCCCACCGGTAGCTAGCAGCAGCACATCTTCACCAACAAACAGTCTTCCCATTGCAACATCAGTGTTAATTTTGTCCACAAAAATATTGACAAAAATATTCGTCAAAATACCTATTTTTCTGTGGCATTTGAAGAGATGATAACTGACATTAGGCTGACATTAGACGAACACATTCTTCACTGATAGTTGGCTGACGGTAAATCCCAAGGCGCTTCCTACATGTTTTAATCTCGTAGGCTACTTTTCAGCAGTCCTTTATCATTGTCAGTGTTTTAGTAGGCCCAATGACTATAGACATGTAGCAACCTGAGATGTGCGGTTACTTTCAAACTAGCCAAAATTAATTTTAACTATCATTTCTGTTTTAGTGAGTAGCAACTCTCAGAAGGATGTTGACTCAAGAGCTGGTAATTTAATTTTACCACATTTGTGCCACAGTGCCAAGTAGGCAGGATTCAAAATCACAACTTGTATGCAATTTTTAGTGTTGGGACACTGGCTATGTTTTTGGATGGTTGTGTTAAAGTTAGACATGGAAGAGTGGATAATTGTACTGTGTTGTCCTCCCATCTCATTAGAAACTCACTTTTCCAGGTCTGTTCTGTGATTTTTGGCTTATAAATCTTAATAGGCACTTTCATTGAACTGAATGCTTTTATTGAAAGTTTTACAGTGCAGGATGCAAACAGTGCTAGAAAAATACAAATCATGTGCGAGAGATACTGGATCCAGGCAAAATGGGTGCCTATAGGACCCTATAAAGTATACAAAAAAATAACAAATTCACATTTTAAAAATGTAATGTTTGCTCAGACCACAAGGAGTGGGGCTCACTGCCGTTTGCGACCAATGGTGAGCATGTGCAGTGTTGTCTTAGAAGTTGAGAACAGTGATGTGGAATTACAAACTCTACTGCATAGGAAGTTTAAAAAAAAACATTTTTAAGAAGTTCTTTAAAATGCCCTTTGACATTTCTCCTTGTCCAGTCTTGAGAATGATATTATGATATCACTATAGATTTTGCACATGTTTTTATTTGTTTTAAAACTGCTGCCTACAGTTGTTTAAATGAAGGCATTGTAAAAGCACAAGAAAAACACTGAAAACTTTAATTTAATTTGAAGTAAATCTCTTGCATTTAATTCAGGGAATGATATATTTTCTCTATCCGATTTATCGAAGTAGTAATCAACAGATTAATCAATTAGTTAGTTGTTGCAGCCCTAATATATAGTATACCTAGCTAGGAGAATGGTGAGAAGTAAATCTTTGCCTTGAAGGGATCGTTCATCCAAAATTCATATTTTTCTCAAAGTTCTCTCACCAAAACATATTCCAGAAGGCCCATAGAGTCATTTTTTCAAACAATCCATTATTCAGCTCTGTCCCAGTCTGTAATTAGCGTTATTAGCATCGTCCAGATTCATGAATGGAAACGTTTCGTACCACTATCGCAAAGCTGCATTGCAAGCGGTAAACTACTCCAAAACACTTGAAACTACATTTAGTAATCTGTTGCAGTAGCATAGATTTTTTAAACTGTACATTGACTAAACAGCCAGCAGAATTGGTTGAATTCAAATTGGCACCAGCAAACTATTTCCTATAGTCACCATACACAGCTTCTGTTCTTCGGCAGTGATGTCATCGAGGTGAGCATGAACTTTAACCTCAACAAGCTATATGAAGATAGGTTGCTTCGCCTAGCTTTTGAAAATTGCTGTTAGTTTACACTTCTGTATATTATTGCTATATTTTTGCTTTATATATTTCTTAATTGTTACTACGTAGATGTCATGTGCCATGTCACAAGAATTTCATTGTGCATGATGACGCTGTGTTATTCGGTGCATTTGATAAATACATTTTGAACTTCTGGATTTCCTTTGTTTGTCAATATCAATGTCAACTTCTTCCTGCTCGTTTGCCTGCTCGTGGATCTTGAGTTAATTAAATTCTACCTGCTCTGCATTTGGGACAATACCTCTGCTTCCCCTGAGTAGTTTTGTGGGAGAATCAATGGAGCAGCTTCGCCAACGAGATATACAATTTTTGCAAGTAACATTTTAACACAGAGGATTGTGACCCACGTTCACTTAGAGGAGGACTCAAGGTGAATGCAATTCCATCATGTTACCCAGTTCAACCCGTGGAGACAAGACAGATTGTAAGTAATACTTCCGATTGTTATGTTATAATACACAAAGTACACATTGCCTCCGGATATTCTGGGCATGGGTTGGGGATTAACGTGTTCACCATCGCTCCCCTTTAGCTGCTCTCCAAGCTTCTATTCGATCAATTCATCATCTGTGTATTACGGTTAGAACAAGTAAGGCTGTATCCCCCGAAAAATGTTCTTACTGCTTGTATTCGAAGTCAGACATAATATATATTTGTTTACTGTATGTACACAGTATGTACACTCTTCCCGAACGAACCCGTAGATTGATTCAATTGTGAACAAAACTGACCGGTAAACACAGGAAGTACCCATTTATTTGAAATGAGAGTTATATCACGAAAATTACAACTTTATTTTGAGGAATACAACATTGTCATGTTCTTTGAGATAAATAACATCACTTGTCTAAGTTTTGAGTGTTTTAGAGTAGTTTTCCACTTTAGTGGAGCTTTGCGATAGGGGTACATACGTTTTCCACTCATGAACTTGTTCGATGCTGATAACGCTAATTACAGACTGAGACAGTGCTGAATAATGGATTGTTTTAAAAAATGACTCTATGTGCCTGAAGGACCAACTGGGAGTAAGGAGACTGTCACTGAAATATGATTTTTGGACGAACTATCCCTTTAATATAGTGTTGTCTATTTCTGTATTTTGCTTGCTAGGTCTATCTAGTTTAAGTACTATATCTAATGTTGGTAATAACCTACTTGAACTGTAAACTGCTGACAGTGCATAACTTGTTGCTCACTGATTGTTGACAGATGAGCTAGTTTAAGATGCAGGGCAATTTGTTTTAATCATCTCTGTCTGTTCTGAATGGGGAGTGGTATAGATTAGTGTTAGCACCAAACCTCCACAGATTTTTCTAAGCCATGTTTTTTTGTCCAGCAGCAGTGTTATCACTAAAAATAAACATTGGCTCCGAAACAAAGTTTTTCCAGAAAGAAATGAGAGGAAGGCCTCTAACCCTTATCCCATAATTACCTTGTCACAATATAACAAAAAAGATATGCAGTTCATTTGGAAAGTTTTTAGACTTCACTTTCTCCACAATATGTTGTCCTATAGACTTAATACATGATTGATGAGTTTTTTGCCATTAATTTACACAACTTAAATCTATAACCAAAAATCATGAAGCAAAACACGTTTTTTTAAATGTTTTTGAAAATAAAAAAATTAAAAATGTATATAAATATTCAGAAATTGTGCAGAAATGTGGGTCAGAAGGCACTGTACTGTTTATCTACTCTGATCTGATTTGTCACGTGTTTTCTATTTGTGTTTTATGTGGGCTTTCTATTCATGTTCACTAAATCCCAGTAGTTTTAACATACACTCCATACCATGCAGATGCAACCCTTGTGTTCCCTGTGGATTCCTGGTTTACCTCAATGTATGGAACTCTCCATCTGTTATCCAGATGATCTCAGCCTTGTTGCTATTCAGGCCGACGGGGACAGAAAACTTTGCTAATGTCATTTGTCTATTCAAGTTTAACTTTTCATCTTTTGTCCACCAGTTGCCTTTGGAGACATCCTTATGGGCTTGACATTGCTAATATCCTGAAATGAAAACACCACTCAGATTACTGGGCGACATCATGTCTGCCATCAATTAATTTCTTTCCCCACCTTTCCAAAAAATTTCCTCTTCTGAAGTCACCCTTTTCCAGTCCCCATCCACCCACAAGGCAGGCAAAGCCGTTGACCTCATCTGTACTAAATGTTGTTGTTGAGTAATCTCACTGCAATCACGCCTCTAATCACTGCTTTGTCTCCTCTCTTTCTGTCTCCTCCAACCCTACTCACTCAGCCCTAACCCAGATGGTCATGCTGCATCACATACTTTGTTCTCTCTTCTCTACTACTCTCTCCTTTTCTATACTATCATCTGACATCTGCTAAATCCTTCTCCTTTTTTCTCTTGATTCTTCTGTTTGACTCTACTGTCCTCCCTCTTCACATTCTGTGACTCTCATTGTTGCCTTTTCTTCCTGGCCGGCTTGGCCCTCCCCTGCTGTGTTGCTAAGCGACCGACTGCACGCTCAGAAAACAGGGGTGCCAGCAAAAAATGGAGGAAAGCTAAACTTCCGGATGACCGTGATCATCCATTTATTCCCTCCACTCTACCTTCTAATCCTCTCTATCTGCTGCCAATACCATTTTCTATCACTACAAATGTCAAGCTTTTTTCTGTAATGCCAGGAAACTCTTTGCTACCTTTTCTAATCCCTCCCCATCCTCCCCCTTCAGCTTTCCTCTCTTTGGAGAACTTTTTCAACCACTTGGTTAAGTAGGTTGGTGGCATCCGCACGTCATTCACTCCGTCTTATTGAATCCACTAGTCCCTCACACGCCGAACTTGTATGCATTAACCCACTTTTTCTCCACTTGCTCCAGATGCAATCCTGCAACAAGTGTTGTCCCATCGTCTGGAATCCTGCACTTTCGACTAAATCCCTTTCTAACTTCTCAAAATCACCAGTGTAGAACTTTACCCCTTCACTTGACTCTGTTACCTGGTCACTCTGTCTCTCCTAACATTGCTATGCAGATGACTCTCAACAATTTATCTCTTGCTTTCCCTCTTACACCCAGATGGCAACACACATTTCTTCATGCCTGGCAGACATTTCTGCTTGGATGTCGGCCCAACACCTCAAGCTTAACTTTGAAGCCATTCTTCCTCTGGGGGAAGGCTGTCCACTCTAAGACCTCCCCAGGATGTTTAACAACTCCCTAATGTCCCCCTTATAGAATGCAAAGAACATTGGCATGACTCTGAACAACACCCTGTTGTTCTTCACAACCTGCAACAATGTTTTGCACTTACAGGTCCGTGGTCTACAACATTTGTAGATTACGACCTCACAAAGGAAGAAGCGTGATACTAATCCAAGCACTTATCATCTCTTGTTTGGACTAATGTAACTCACAGTTGGTAGGACTCTAAGTGTTCTATCCAACCTAACATCAACATATGCTTAAACTCTATAGCCCTACCTGAGCTCTTTGTTCTGCCACTTCTAGTCTCTTTGTTGGCCATCCTTCATGGGAGGGCATCTCCTGCTCAACCCAGTGAAAGCTATTCTCCATCATGATAACCCAAAGGTGGAACCAGCTTCTTCTCGAAGCAAGGACAGTCAAGTCCCTGCGTTAGGCTCCTTTCTTGCCACCCTCCAAAACAGACCAGGTATTCAGAGTTCTTGATGTGACTGATCAAAGTACTACCACTTCACTCCGAACAACTGAACTCTGTAGCTCTTTAAAAGTGATTTGGCCTTTGTCACTTCACTCACAAATTTTGTTGTTTGAGTGTGAGTTATAAGGGACAGACTTTTCTTGGCAGTGCCTGGGTGGTCTGATGTGGTTTCCACTTCCTGGTTATTGATCCAGAGATGCTCACTGGGAGATCCAAACACTTGCGTGGTATTTTGTACCTTTATGCATTTGTATTACTTTATCTCAAACTTATGTAGATGTCTTCACTTTCCTTCAGATTGACCACCTGACACCATTCAAAAGTTTGGGGTCGCTTAGAAACTTCTGATTTGAGGCTTCCCAGGGAACAGCTCAGGTGCGAGTCCAGTAGCAGAGCAGGAGATGAAACACACATGAATTCAAGAAGGAGGACGAAGAAGATGCTCAGGAGATGGAAGGTTTTGGAGCCACCAGAGCAACAACCCTCAGCACCTATTCCTCCCAAACCATCACCGGGAGGCCAACCCAGACACTAAGCTGCCTCCCCATAAAAGGGGTTTGTCTTTTGATTCTGATTTCTCCATCACCTCCTCCCCTCATACTTTTCTTTGTTTATAAAACAAACACCCTCTCTGTGTCCATTCCCTCTGTCTCTCCCTGCTACAATATACTGTATATATTCAGATGGTTGACAAATTAAAGGAAAAACCTTAATAAATGAGTGAAGGACTATAACGAATGCAGATGCTTATAATAAAGCAATTAACATCCTACCATGCTCTGTGGAATGTATAAGAATCCTGAGCAGTTTTTTTTGGATCAAGATGGCAAGAGGAAACAATCTAAATGACTTTGAAGAGAGTTCATTATTGGTTCTCTTCCGGGGTGACAATGCCCCCAACCACAGGGCACGAGAGGTCGCTGAATGGTTTGATGAGTATTAAAATGATGTGAACCATATGCTATAACCTTTGCAGTCCTCAACCTATTTGAATACCTCTGGGGGATTTTGTGCTGACATATTAGAGATGGCTCTCCACAACCATCAAAACACTGAATGAGGGAATATCTTTTGGAAGAATGGTGTTCCATCTCTCCAGTCAAATACTAGAAACTTGTAGAAGTTATGACAATGTGCACTGAAGCTTTTCTGGTGGCTTGTGGTGGACCAACACCTTACCGAGACACTTTATGTTTGTTTCTCCTTTAATATGTCACCCGTCTGTATATATACAGTATATTAAGCAGTATGACATGAGGGGTGTGGTGAATGCCCAGTATACCACGGCTAAGAGATGTTCTTAGGTACAATGCATTGTGTGGTATGTGTGGTATATTGGCAATATACCACAAACCCCCAAGACAACTTTTATTGCTTTTGTAAACTTGTTACTCGTGCAATTAGAGCAATAAAAGACTGTTGTCACACCCGTGGTATACGGTCTTAAATACCACGGCTGTCAGCCAATCAGCATTCAGGAGTCAATCCAATTTTTGTTTGTCAGACAACAGCATTTCAAATCCAGAGAAGCTTCCGCAGGATGTGTTCTAGAGAGGCTTCCGCAGGATGTGTTCTAGAGAGGCTTCCACAGGATGTGTTCTAGAGAGGCTTCCGCAGGATGTGTCCTAGAGAGGCTTCCGCAGGATGTGTCCTAGAGAGGCTTCCGCAGGATGTGTCCTAGAGAGGCTTCTGCAGGATGTGTTCTAGGGTTGCTTCCGCAGGATGTGTTCTAGAGAGGCTTCCGCAGGATGTGTTCTGGAGAGGCTTCTGCAGGATGTGTCCTAGAGAGGCTTCTGCAGGATGTGTTCTAGGGTTGCTTCCGCAGGATGTGTTCTAGAGAGGCTTCCGCAGGATGTGTTCTGGAGAGGCTTCTGCAGGATGTGTTCTAGGGTTGCTTCCGCAGGATGTGTTCTAGAGAGGCTTCCGCAGGATGTGTTCTAGAGAGGCTTCCGCAGGATGTGTTCTGGAGAGGCTTCCGCAGGATGTGTCCTGGAGAGGCTTCTGCAGGATGTGTCCTAGAGAGGCTTCCGCAGGATGTGTTCTAGAGAGGCTTCCACAGGATGTGTCCTAGAGAGGCTTCCGCAGGATGTGTCCTAGACAGGCTTCCGCCTCTCTAGGACACATTGTCTGTTCCAGGATGTGGAACAGACAATGTTAGCTGGGGATTGTTGTTCTCCAAATTGCATTTTAAATGTTTTAATTGTGTATAATTTCATTATGAGCTAAAACTCTATGGCAACAGCTTATCGGTGTGAATGTGTGTTTATGTAGGTGTCTATATCCGAAAAGAGAGGGAGGAAGAGAGGAGAGAGGGAGAGGAAGAGAATGGAGGAAAAGACATGGGCTGCCTGTTAAGACAAACCTTGTCGGGGATACTCTTGATCAATGAACTTTAGCAGAGAGAGGGAGGAGACTTGGAGAGGAAGTGAGCTGGATAAGGGGGAGACAGAGAGGAGAGAATGGGGTAGAGATGGTGATTAGTATTCTGGTGAAGTATGACATCTCCCTCAATTGAGGTCATGTGGTACGACATAGGGAGCGGCGCACAGACCCGCACATTACCACTGCCACCAATCTTTATCTATATCTCTGCTACATAATAATACATTGATCATGTTAATTACAGTTACAATGTCAATTAATCACCGAAAATATAACATGTGTTTCAGTCTACTGAATACACTATTAATAATTGCTAAAAATACATTACAATATCCTCACATGTTCAATTTCAGACCTACACATCTGAAGTTCCCTTTGTCAGCTGTTGGATTGCATAAAGAATAAGAAAAAAATAGGGATATGAGAGAAGGATGGTATAAGGGGAGAAAACATAGAAATAAGAATAACAGATAGAAAGGAGATGAGTAACTCCAGTGTTTACAGTTGTATTTCTAAATGGTAGAGTTGTTTTTACATATTTGGACATGTAGATGTGTAGCCTTTCTTTGCAACCCTATTGACAGACAAAAGTAACTGAATTCAACAAATGACAGTGAAATGCAATTTCATAATGCTTAGAAAATAAGTAAACCCCTAGCTTCAAAACTGATGTTGCCCCCTTTGACGGAAATAACTTAATGCAGCAGTTTCTTATAACTATATATCAGTCTGTTACATCGACTAGGACAAATTGTTGCCCACTCTTCTATACAGTACTGCTTCAACTGTGTCATGTTCAAGGGCATTCTTGCATGTACAACATTTTCATAGAATTGAGATCTGGGCTTTGATTCTGATTTAGCTTTGCATTTGTGTTTTGGATTATTGTTCTGTTGCAATACATTTCGGTTAAGCTTTTGGATATACAGTTGTACTCATAAGTTTGCATACCCTGGCACAAATTGTGAAATTTTGGCATTGATTTTGAAAATATGACTGATCATGCAAAAATAGTGATTATATGAAGCCATTTATTATCACATAGTTGTTTGACTCCTTTTTAAATCATATTGATGACAGAAATCACCCAAATGGCCCTGATCAAAAGTTTACATACCCTTGAATGTTTACCCTTGTGTGTCTGTAACATACCCTTGTTACAGACACACAAGGTGACACACACAGGTGAAAATGGCAATTAAAGGTGAATTTCCCACACCTGTGGCTTTTTAAATAGCAATTAGTGTCTGTGTATAAATAGACAATGAGTTTGTTAGCTCTCACGTGGATGCACTGAGCAGGCTAGATACTGAGCCATGGGGAGCAGAAAAGAACTGTCAAAAGACCTGTGTAACAAGGTAATGGAACTTTATAAAGATGGAAAAGGATATAAAAAGATATCCAAAGCCTTGCAAATGCCAGTCAGTACTGTTCAATCACTTATTAAGAAGTGGAAATTTCGGGGATCTCTTGATACCAAAACTGGCAGATTAATTGTTTAGGATACAAAGAAAACCCCACAGGTAACCTCAGGAGAAATACAGGCTGCTCTGGAAAAAGACGGTGTGGTTGTTTCAAGGAGCACAATACGACGATACTTGAACAAAATGAGCTGCGTGGTCAAGTTGCCAGAAAGAAGCCTTTACTGCGCCCAGTCACGAAAAGCCCAGTCACAATATGCCCGACATCACCTTGACATGCCTCACAACCATAAGCGTTATGTTTGGAGAGGGGTCAACAAGGCCTATAGTGAACAGATTACCATCCCCACTGTGAAGCATGGTGGTGGCTCACTGATGTTTTGGGGTGTGTGAGCTCTAAAGGCACGAGGAATCTTGTGAAAATTGATGACAAGATGAATGCAGCATGTTATCAGAATATACTGGCAGACAATTTGCATTCTTCTGCATGAAAGCTGCACATGGGACCCTCTTGGACTTTCCAGCATGACAATGACCTTAAGCACAAGGCCAAGTTGACCCTCCAGTGGTTACAGCAGAAAAAGCTGAAGGTTCTGGAGTGGCCATCAGTCTCCTGAAGTTAATATTATCAAGCCACTCTGGGGAGATCTCAAGCATGCGGTTCATGCAAGACGACCAAAGACTTTATACCACCTGCAAAAATTCGGGACCACATAGACAACTATTACAAAAGACTGTACGCTGTCATTGATGCTAAAGGGGGCAATACACAGTATTAAGATCTAAGGGTATGCAGAATTTTGAACGGGGTCAGTTCATTTTTTTCTTTTTTGCCATGTTTTGTTTTATGATTGTGCCATTCCGTTATGACCTACAGTTGAATGTGAATCCCATAAGATATAAAAGATGTGTTTTGCCTGCTCACTCATGTTTTCTTTACAAATGGTACACATATTATCAATTCTCCAAGGGTATGCAAACTTTTTAAAACAACTGTTTGGCCTCAAAGAATGGTAGGAATTATTGGTTAAGTTGGCCAGGTCCAGAGTCAGCAAAGCAGCCCCACACCAAAATGCCACCGCCTTCATACTATATGGTTGGAATATGTTTTTTCTGTTCAGTCAGTGTTTTGTTTTTTGCAAAACATGATGTCTGTCACCTTTGACCTTTGACTCATCTATCCAGACTGCAAGGGTGTCAAGCCATATCCATGGAGGGCCAGTTGACTGCAGGTTTTTGGATTTTCCAATAAATTGGTTCCCAGCTCAGACCTAAACAACCAGGTGAGGGTAGAAACTAACAAATTAGTGACCTAATTAATCAATCAAGCACAAGTTGAGATCGAATACCTGCACACTCAGCCCTCTGTGGAATCCGTTTGACACCTCTGATCCAGAGCATATTATTCCAGTAGATTTGGTCTTTACCCAGGTATTGTCTGGCAAACTTCAGTCATGTCTTGATATCCTTTTTTGAGAGCAGAGGCTTCTTTCTTCCTGACCTGTCATGTAGGCCAAGTTAGTGCAGTCTCTTTCTGACAGTTAACTCATGTACTTTGACAATAATTCTGTTAAGAGAGGCCTGTAGATCCCTTAATGTTACCCAGGAGATCAATTCATGTGTTAGGAATTATGCTCTTATATCCATTGTTCCAGTACCTATTTTGCATGAATCCATAATCATTATTTGTCTTTTTTCCAACACTGTGTGCACTTTTCACTGTAAAAAGTACACACAGTGCTGCCATAGCCTTTTCACTTTGTGCTGCCATAGCCTCAGCACAAAACTAAAATGTTTTAGCTTTGTATTGTCCACTATTCGTGCTACTGATGTGCTTCACTTGTCACAATTAGTTTCCTTCACCAAGTCACGATGCCAGAGAAGGTGAAAAGATCTCAACAGAAACAGTACCCAGAAAGGGATTCAGAAGATAGAGCTTTTCATTGAAGTCAAATTGAGGATACTATCGTTATCATGTTTCACAAAGGACTTTAAATCCAAAAAGCAAATACTGTATGTCTTCTTTATTCTGTTACCACTCTGCTCACATGAGCTTGGGAGCTAGCTAAAGTGAACTCTGTTCCATGGCTTCGAGCTAACACTTAATTAATTAAAGGTAAATGAATTATCCTTCACTATTTCAGTTAATTCAGTTATGTAATAGATAGTAATAGCCTTGTAATGCATGTCATAACATGTTGGCACACCTTTCAAGCCAAGACTCTTCATGTCTTAACTGTATTGTACCCTACACTTGTCTGTTAATTAAGCATGTAAACAATTAGCTAGCTTGCCCATTTACTCCCAAGCATGCTCTATCTGCATTGATTTGAAAAAAACAGAAAAGGAACCAGGCAAGCCTAGTTCAGCCGGCCCGCAATTAAAAGGGATGAATGTTGTTGTCTGTGGCTGGTTTCGATCTGCGTTTTTTGTGGCAGACTGTGTCTTTAACCATTACGCTATTTAAACAGCGGGAATGCAACTTTTACATGTGACATTTTTGCTGATGTAACGTTGACAACAGAACGTTGTGTACTAAAGTGTACTAAACGTTGTGTACTAAAGTGTACTCTTGTACAAAGATTACTGTAGATAGCTAGCTAATAACTATACAAACTACCTATAACGAAAACAATGACTCCAATCACTCCATAGCTGGTTAGTTTCTTTAGAAAACAATAACAGTATAAAAGTGACACATAATACAATTATTCTCTTAAATATATTAGATGTAATGGTATTACAGAGTGGATATATATTGTTGTGCAATGGCTGAAAAGTACTCACTGGAAGAAATATTTCTGAGAAAAAATTGGTACGTCTGAGAGGAAAATCGAACCGGGATCAAAACAACGAAGGTCGAGGAGAGTCCTACAAGACCACAGGGCTTGCTAGTCTTTAACCTGGCAAGGTGTTTAATAAAGGTGAGTTGAGAAATGTGTTAAACAATCAGAATTAAAAATAACTTTCTGTGCTAGAAACAAGTGAGACACAACAAATTAAAGAAGGAAACCTAGGCTAGGCCTTTCTAGGCTTTGTCCAACTCTAGGGAGATTTTCATAGCCACTATGCTTGAACCTCTTGTCCAGGCTTCTTATTTCAGGTTTCAGGTTGGGTAACTTTATAAGCACATTGTTACAACTGCCAATGTAAACAATACTATAGAATACATTTGATTTATCGATTGATTAAAATGCTTGATTAAAATTGATTAAAAGTAGGCTTTAAAACCGCTCTTACCTGAAGTAAATTGACAAACCACATTAAGAGCCAAAATGTGCGTATTTTATTGCTTTTTGTGTTTTTGAAAAATGAAAAGCAAACATTTTTGTTTTATGAAAAAAAAAAAATGTACATTGATTAGACAAGTATTCACCCCTCCTGAGATAATACATTAGTCAAACTTTGAGTGTTGCTGAGTATTATTAAGTCTTTAAAAGCTTAACACATGGAATGTAGAATCTTCTCCATTCATTCTTTCACAAATGATTCAAGTTCTATCAAGGTGTTGAGGTTCAGAAAGCAATTGTCAAAAGTGTTGTCATAGATTTTAATATAGATTCATGTCAATACTGTAACCTGGAACAAACTTTGTTTCTTTGGTGAGCAATTCCATTATAGATTTAGTATGGATACATGCCTTAAAATATTTGTATTTTAAGTCTGTTTTTAGGCAATTATTGTGGATTCACTACAATCAGGCTGATCCCTACTCAGTTCTCTCTCATCACAGCACTCAACTCTGTTGTTGTTTGAAAATCACTAACGGGCTCGTGGTGAATCCCCTGAGCGGTTTCCTTCCTGTCGTGCAGCTTATTTCAGAAGGATGTCTGTATCTTTGATGTATCTGGGTGGTTTAACACATCATCCACAGCATAATTATAAACTTGACCATGCTTAAAGAGGGACTAATTGTCTGATTTGTTATTAGTACCAATCTACCATTGACTGACCATGGCCCTTACAAAAACATTCAATACTTCAATACTTGACTTAGAAACCTTAAGGTTTGACTTCATATGTGTGACAGAGGACAGGATTATTTTATTCCTTATCGTTGCAGTCTATGTAGCACAATGTGTCTTCTAAACTAATTTTGGCTTGCACGAATTAAACTGGGGTGAATATTTATGCAACAATAATTTTTTTACTTTGTATACTTTTATGTATAGGCACCTGGAGAATTCTGTCTTCACTTTGACAATATACTATTTTGTGAAGATTGAACACAAAAATGACAAATCCATTTCAATCCCAATTTGCAATTCAAAAATAACTGAAAAGTTCAAAGAGTGGTGAGCACTTATTCAGTCCACTGTATTGATAGATCTTAGAGGAAGGAGAGATTTCTAGATACTTATTTTTCCTTTTTGCGTCCTCATTTACAGTGCATGGCTGTATGACGTGAGGGTGATGATGAGGTGAATGACAAACACACATTACCCAAAGAGAATAGTTATTTCTTACTGGAGAGAAACTCATTGTCCTGTGAAGGTGACTCCCAAAGGTAGCTGCTGTTCTCTCCTTCTTTCCCTTTGCATTGTTCTCTGTTCCTACAGTACACAATGAGAAAGACAGAAAAAAGATGGAGAGATGTACATTTCTCATTGTGCAAGTGTTATCACCTACTCTTAACTACAGTAACATATGCATTTTATTCATATTATACAAAATACCATTTTATCCTTTAGAATGAAGAATGACAAGAGCTAGTATAACTACATAATGCTGACCATTTATATTCTATTCATGCTCAGCATTCTTCTCCAAATGATTATAGATTGTATGGTGGTGTATTTATTTAACTGTACTGACACAGACAGATGGATTGTATTTTAAAACATCAAGGTTCTTCAGTTACTGTTCAATTTCTAATTCAATCTCTTATAGGTCAAAAAACTCTTACATTTATTCTAATTTGAGTACTGTACATTAAATTTAAAGACATGTGCACACTCATACTCACAGACACACACACAATCTTTCTATTTTATATTTCTCTTTCTCACTCACTCTTGCTCTCTCTTCCTCTCTGAACTGTTGTATTCCTATAGCTCAGACTCAGCAGTTCTATCCCACAGCAGTCTGATTCTGCTTTTCATCCTCATGTGGGGAGATAGAGGGTGAGGAATGACAGTTCTCATATCTGAGCAATACAAACACACCACAAAGAGAAAACTTTAGATGGTTTACGTTCACAAACAAACTGGTTCCCAGGCGTGCACATCTATGTCCAAAAGGGAAATTCGGGAGCAATAAGGAGGATTGAAAGTTATCAGTTATCAGATTTCTGTCAGTTTGTCTGAGCGCATGCACATAGTGGTCAAGGTAATGTACTGATATGATAAATGAGCAGACTAGACAGCCCAATTTACCCAAACACACACACAAAAAACTGTGAGTTAATAAGTGTTTGTTTGCTTGCTAATGTCCTATGCCAGTAGCTTATAATTACTGTGTGTGTGTTAACAAGCAAACTGGCTTGTTGGCGAGGGTACATTCCTGGACCCTGATTTTCTTAAATGGAGCCAAACACACATTTGCATGCAAATACACACACATCCTCATCCCCAGACATTTGTTTTCTCACAGAGAAAATGTGCCATTATCTCAATTCATGATGTCTGTTAACAAGGAGGGAAATTATTGTTAAATATGAATGAAATGGTGGCACAATTACTGAATATAATGAAATGTTTGTTTTCATATGGTGCATGCACTTGAAAACCGATGTTAGTTTGCATTAGCAATTCTCAGAAAATAACTGGCTGTGTTAGCAGTAGCAACTAGCCACAGAAATGCCAGTTGAACTGTCTCACTTGTCTTCATTGATGATGTCACTGTTGACTGCAGCAGCAGGATAAAACCTGAAGTGTATGGAAACATTGTTTCTTTGATAGAATCCAATGCTTCTCAAGTCAATGGATAACACTTTTTCAGCACAGTGACCCCAAACACACCATAGCTACCAAGGAGTTTTTCAGAGCCAAAAAGTGGAAAGTTCTTGACTGGCCATGTCAGTTGCCTGATATAAATACAATTGAGCATGACTTTAACATTCTAAATACAAAGAAAAAGCCTAAAACAAGCAGGAACTGAAGATGGCTATAGTACAGGCTTTAGGCAGTAATTGCATACAAAGGATATTCGAGCATATGCTAAACATGGCATATACTAAAGATGTTAACATCAGCTGTAATATCTAAATGGTTCTTCTGCAATGGATAAGAAAACAAAGAATATGGCCATGGTCCAAATAACTGATCTTTATTATTCTGTACACAAATGTATAGTGTAAACAAATGTAATACATGTTTGATAACACTTAGTTGGTTGGTGTGTAGGCTGGAAAAAAAGTCTGATCACTTAACTGGGTTAAGAGGGGCCAGTCATTACCCCTTATTCTGCGTGACACAAGAATTTTCACTACTGTAGTTGTGTACCAGGTACAAGGGGTAATGACTGATCCTGTTAGTGATGAGGAGACACTGGCACGACCAACACTGTGTGTGTGTTTGTACTTGCATGCATGCATTCACTTGTGTTTTGGCCCAGGCAGTCTGGGGAGAAGCAAGAAATGGAGCATGAAGGCAAGGCAAGGATTGGATCGGCACAAGGATAGCATGACTGTCAGACAGGATGTGCTTAGTTACACATTCTGTTCAACACACACGCACACAGGATGTGGCTAGTTAGTTACACACCTTTCTTCAGCCCACACCAGACTGAACAGGAAGCCTGAAGAGAGGGCTCCATACACATATCATTGTGTGCGTGTGTGTGCGTGCATGTCAGAGATGTATTACCCTCTTCCTCGCCCCACAGGACTCTGGGATGCATCCAAGGAGCTGGCAGCAGTGACAGCATCATAAACAAAATGTAGCTATGGTACACACACACACACACACAGATTTTTCTTCAGCTGTGGCACTCTAGTAAAAAACACCAAATCTGTTTGGGAAATCGTTCTGCCACTGGAAGGAAAACACTCCTTCCTCCTGTCACACACAAACACACATACATACACAGTACTTTCCTGTGCTATACAGCTTCCACAAAATGTATAACTGATTCCATGAACTGTATTTAATTCTCTAATGTCGACTCCATTTGGTTGAATGTCTTCTCTGTGATGTTCACACAGGCATTACACAAACTGAAACACAATTAACAGACTAGTGAAGGTCAAACAGCAACTTAAAAGACAGATATCCATAAACATTGCAGGTTGATATTGGCATCATATGCTTCCACAACATATGCTTCCAGCCCGTATGAGGCCATTCTCTCTGTAAAGTAGGATTTTGAAAGCTTGGCTGTTTGGCCACTTTGCCTCATTTAGAATACATTTATGAGTCGTCTTTCTCTTTCATACCTTTTCTCATCTCCCAAGAGAGTCCTGCACTACTTCCCATTTCCAGACATTTCCCATTCAGGGTGAATGCGTGACGTACGTGTTCTTACACTCAGAATCACCCAAAATAATATTGTCCAGGCATCTTAAGGAAAACAGTGTGTGTATGTGGGTCAGGTTCCAGGGGAATTATACATGAATGTTAATACCACACTGGTTCTAATAGAGTCAGCTAGATAAGTATTGGCACCCTTCATGAAATTAAGCAAATAATAAACAACATTACAATGCAAATAATAAACAACATTACAATGGGTAATATTTTGTGCTAAAACATAAGGGGGAGCCGTATACTTATATTTCAGCACAATAATTTCAAAAACACAAAACATTTTATTGAGTATGGATGGAGGAGTGGTACTGTAGCGTCTGATTGACCAGACTGGGTAGGAGAATAGGATACATTTATGCTCATGTACACACTTTTATTCTGTTTAAATCTGAATCATCTTATGGTTATAACAGAAGTAAGCATGTGCCAATTAAAACACCTGGCTTTCTGAGCAGTATTTTAAATTGTTAGAATATATATATAACCTAATTAGAGTTCAATTAGTGTTGTTGATCTGCCAGCATGAGCACACCATGCCTCCCTTTTATGCATGAATGAGTTTTATGTATGACATTTATATCTGCAACATTCAGAAATGCATGCTAACTAGTGCCCCACCAAGAAACTTGACAGAAGAGGAAGACACTCTTTCAAAACTAACAGAGTACTGTAAGCAGGTTGGTTAAGAATGAGGGTATATTGTAGCGTCTGTGAGAATCATCCAGCTGAGGACTACCCAGAGTGAGAGTAAGGGAGAATGTGAAAGAGTTACAGAGAGACAAAGTGAGAGATATTTATTCAGAGGGCGTGCTGACAAGGACTACTAGGGTAAAGCTTTCATTTTGCATGTGTCCTAGTTTCAACTACTCCCCTCGGGAGAGAACAGAGACAGAGTGACGAGAAGAGCGACAAAATGATTTTTAACATAGAAATATTATATGTATTTAGTGAATTGTACAATTTCTGTTCTACCATTTCTAACTCATATGAGGATTGCATTATATCATTTGCAACAAGCTTAACGTCCACATGCTGGTAAAACCCAAATTCACGTCCACATCCAGGTTCAGTTTTAAATTCATGTCCACATTCGAGTCCACAATCCATATGTCCACAACCACACCTGAGATATGAGTCCTAAACTGTAACCCTAGCTTCATGGGATGTAGAGCTAGGATAAGGGTTAGATTTAATCAGGATTTGGACATGAAGTAGAGCTAGGGTTAAGTTTTAATGACATATGTTGGGTCTTCTGAGACTAAGTTAGATAGTTTTGTTTCATTTTCACGAAAACAAACTATATGTTTTTGAACAGAATGCATCTATGGATAAAACCATTCAAGGATGTAGTGTGCCTGTTAGGGAAGAGTTGGGCTAGTAACCGAAATGTTGTTGGTTCTAATCCCAGACTTGGCCAGGTAAAAGGATTTAATGTCCTTGAGCAACGCACTTAACCATAATTACTCCTGTAAATCGCTATAGATAAGGGCATCTGCTAAATTACCCAAAAAGACAAATCAGCCACATGTAACAAGAACATTTTGCATGTAACCGTCACAGAGATTTAAACAAGAAAAGGAACCAGGCATGCCTAGTTCTGCCAGCCCGCGATTAGAAGGAATGAATAATGAATCACTCCGCGGCTGGTTCGTTTCTTTAGAATACATTGACAATTGAATAGCTAACCACTACGCTATGTGAACTACGTTGTGTAAATCGAAATCAAGAGCAATATGTTTGTTGTCAGTGCAGTTCGTCCATCGCAATATAACCAGAAACAGTTTTACTTTAGGCTTACTATAATGTAGCTACTGAAGCTTATAGTCAGCAAAGTTTTAGTCTATCCTGAACAAATCCTAATGCCTAATTTGTTTTGTCCATGGCAAGGATCGTACGCCGGTCGCCTACGTGGCAATCTCTAACCATTACACTATTTAACAATGGGTAGACAGTCAGTCAGTCAGGTACTCAATTACTCACTCAGTAAGAAACATTCGCTCTTCTTGGCCAGCTCCGCTTACGCAGTCCGGCAAAAACAGCAGTAAATATAGTTAATGAAAAATATAAAAATCATATTAGTTATATTATTTTACTGCTGACATGACTCTTCTACAGGATGATTAACAGATGTTCATTATTGTCATAGTCAAATGAAATATCTATATGAGTCTTTAACAGCAGTAATGAAACACTGATATGCTATCCACTCTTTTATTATGGTTTAATATGACACTAATAAATAATGAAATGAACCCCATGCTTGCTATTCAAACCACACAACAATCCCTGTAGATTTATGCATGTTATACAGTGTTCCCATCATAGCATGTGGGGACATAATTGTAGAGATACTCTTTAGATATGTATTACTTTTTCTTATTATCTTCAAGTCCCGGACTGGCCAGCAGCCAAAAGTTTCTCAGTATTAAACTAGAAAACTAGAAATAGCCTAGGCTTGTCTGGCTCTCTATCACAGCACAATTACAATATTTATGAGAAAAGCCCTGTGGTAAGAAAACTCTGTTTTATTCTCTAGCCATTTCACTCCCTTCATGTAGAGTGGACTTTTTTTTAATGAAACATGGCCAAGGAAATCACTCAGGCATTTGTCAGAGTAATTGTACAACACAATGCCATAAATGGATAACGTTATGAGCTGGACGTTTAAAATTGCTGACAGGCAGAGAATAAAACACATCACAATGAACAGGGGATTAGAAATGTGTGTTACTGTGTGTGTGTGTGTGTCTGTCTGTCTGTCTCTCTCTGTCACTTTCTCTCTGTGTCTGTCGTGTGTCTGTGTTTAACCACATGGGTGACTGTTTGTGCAATAAACGTATGCCTAGGCATCATCTCCTTTTAAGTAGTAGAATAAATTATAATTTAATTGGGTGTGAATAAAGTGTTCATTACTCTGACCTTTAGTAGAAGGATATAAATAGAGAAACAGGAGACACTCAGGGAATGGACACAGGACAAGGGTTTTGGTCCGACAGTGGCAGAGGCACAGAGGGGAAAAACAAAAGCACACAACAAACTGCTCTCCGTGGGTGGGTGCGTTATCTCTGGGGCGGCCTCAAAGTGGCAGTTCAGGAAGAATGGGTGCTGGCGGTTGTTATTTCGGCATCCAGAATCCTTCTTCTCCTGGCTTTCGTTCATCTCTTTCCCTGTCTCCCGCAATGTTGGGGAAGAGCAGTTTCAAGGACAATGTGGCTTGGTGCATTTTCTCGGTCTTACTTTTCAGCTTCTCCCCCGAGCTGCTCTGCAGAGGCCTAAATGTACCTCCCGAAATGAGGTCCCGATGGGAGGCAGCTGCGCAGGAGCAGGGCTAGCCTCAACAAAGTGGCATCTGATATGAAATTCTGTGGTTTTTAGTTGGTCTCAGTCTTCAGGAAGAAGACTGCCTTTCACCTGTTACTATTTCCCTGGGGTATACAGTTGTGCTCATAAGTTTGCATACCCTGGCAGAAATTGTGAAATTTTGGCATTGATTTTGAAAATATGACTGATCATGCAAATCATATGAAGCCATTTATTATCACATAGTTGTTTGGCTCCTTTTTAAATCATTATGATAACAGAAACCACCCAAATGGCCCTGATCAAAAGTTTTCATACCCTTGAATGTTTGGCCTTGTTACAGACACACAAGGTGATACACACAGGTGAAAATGGAAATTAAAGGTGAATTTCCCACACCTGTGGCTTTTTAAATTGCAATTAGTGTCTTTGTATAAATAGTCAATGATTTTGTTAGCTCTCACATAGATGCACTAAGCAGGCTAGATACTGAGCCATGGGGAGCAGAAAAGAACTGTCAAAAGACCTGCGTAACAAGGTAATGGAACTTTATAAAGATGGAAAAGGATATAAAAAGATATCCAAAGCCTTGCAAATGCCAGTCAGTACTGTTCAATCACTTATTAAGAAGTGGAAATTTCAGGGATCTCTTGATACCAAGCCAAGGTCAGGTAGACCAAGAAAGATTTCAGCCAAAACTGCCAGAAGAATTGTTCGGGATACAAAGAAAAACCCACAGGTAACCTCTGGAGAAATACAGGCTGCTCTGGAAAAAGACGGTGTGGTTGTTTCATGGAGCACAATACGACAAAACTTGAACAAAAATTAGCTGCATGGTCGAGTTGCCAGAAAGGAGCCTTTACTGCGCCAATGCCACAAAAAATCCCGATTACAATATGCCTGACAATACCTTGACATGCCTCACAGCTTCTGGCACACTGTAATTTGGAGTGACGAGATCAAAATAGAGCTTTATGGTCACAACTATAAGCCCTATATTTGGAGAGGGGTCAACAAGGCCTATTGTGAACAGAATACCATCCCCACTGTGAAGCACGTGCAAGAATTCGGGGCCTCAGACAACTATTACAAAAGACTGCATGCTGTTATTGATGCTAAAGGGGGCAATACACAGTATTAAGAACTAAGGGTATGCAGAGTTTTGAACAAGGGTAATTTCATTTTTTTCTTTGTTGCCATGTTTTGTTTTATGATTGTGCCATTCTGTTATGACCTACAGTTGAATGTGAATCCCCTAAGAAATTAAAGACGTGTTTTGCCTGCTCACTCATGTTTTCTTTGCAAATGGTAAATATATTACCAATTCTCTAAGGGTATGCAAACCTTTGAGCACAACTGTAAATATGAGAGCGTGCACCAGGCCCGGTGCCACGGGGGAGCATAAGGGGGCATTGCCTCCTCAGATAGAAACTCGTGCCCCCCCAGTTTTGTTTCCCCATATACACAGCCAATGGTATATGAATTCTACCGGGCCCGGTTATCATAGTCACACGTGACGATCGGCTTTACATGCATATATACTGCATCTCAATTTTTTGTCTCAGTGGGGGTGATTAGATATGCCCCCTCATTTATAAAAAATGCACCCTCAGTCATCTCATCCTGCCGCCGGGCCTGGCGTGCGCATGTAAAATCCCCTTGCCATTCATCACCATGGGTAAAACCAAAGAGCTGTCAGCTGAAAGGAGATCAATTGTTGTTGAACTACATAGATCAGGTAAAGGATCTAAAAAATATATCAACACTTGAAAATACCAGTAAGCACAGTCAGGGAAATAATCAAAATGTTTCAGTAGTCTGGAACAATTGTAAATTTGCCAAGAAGAGGACGCATGTGCATATCGCCCCCACGCACACTGAGGAAGATGGTGACGGGGCAAAGAAGAATCCAAGGATCACAGTTTCTACAGTCTAGAGGTAGAAATATTCCGCATAAAGAAGTGGTCCTTTATCAACTCCAAACAGCCAAGCTTCTAATTATAATGCTTTTAGTTATTATAGTGAAGTAAAATAATGTTTCCCTTATGTTTGAGCCAAAAATAGACTTATTATTTATGTTTGCAGAATGGGAGTTAAAAGGCTCTGAGTGCATTAAGAAAAATATTATTTGAATACAATCTAAACTATTAGGCCGTAATACCAAGCACTATGCCTGGCACCACTCCTCATCTGGCTAGTAACATCCCTACGGTTAAGCATGGTGTTGGAAGCATCATGCTATGGGGATGATTCTCAGCAGCTGGGACACTGGTCAGGATTGAGGGAAGGGTGAATGGTACAAAATACAAAGAGTTCCTTGAGGAAATCTTTATCCAGAGTGCACAGGACTTCAGAACGACAACGACTCAAAGCACAGAGCTTGTTCCTTCTTTCAATTCGCATACCACCCTAATAGATCTATGGACGACGCCATCGCCCTAACGACACACAACCCTCTTCCACCTGGAAAAAGGCAACACATACATGAGGCTGCTGTTTGTGGACTACAGCTCTGCATTCAACATTATTGTGCCTGCCAAGCTTGTTCCTAAGCTCAGGACCCTGGGACTTAACACCCTGGGACTTTACAATTGGATCCTGGGGTCCCTGACAGTCAGACCCCAGGTGGTGAGAATGGGCAACCTCACCTCCTCTACACTGACCCTTAGCACTGGAGCCCCACAGGGCTGCGTACTCAGTCCCCTCCTGTACTTCCTGTTCACGCATGACTGCATGGCCACACACAGCTCCAACATCATCCTCAAATTCGCAGATGACACTACCATCCCGGGTCTGATCTCCAACAGTGATGAGACTGCTTACAGAGAGGAGGTAAGGAACCTGGCTACATGGCCAGGAGAACAAGCTCTCTCTCAACGTCTGTAATACTAAAGAGATGATCATGGACTTCAGGAAGCAGCAGAGGGGGGTCATGCCCCCAAACACATCGATGGAGCAGAAGTGGAGAGAGTCTCCGAATTCAAGTTTCTCAGTGTGTTTATCAAGGATGACCTCGCTTGGTCCAGACAAGTGAACTCGTCAGTGAAAACTACCCAAAAAGAACTATACTTCCAGGGGAGAATCAAGAAATTTGGCATGTCTGCAAAAACTCTCACCAACTAACAGGTGCATCATTGAAAGCATCCTCTCAGACTGCATTACTGCCTGGTATGGCAGCTGCTCCGCTGCAGACCGCAAGTCCCTCCAGAGGGTGGTAAAATCTGCGGATCGCATCATCATCACGCACAAACATTCCAGATGCTCTGAATGCTTTCAGGTACTTTTGAAAGGACATCAGAATATTCCTTTGCATGTACCATTCATAAGCACTTTGCATGCATATGTTTCTATAATAGTCAATGCTTCTACCATACTGTTCATACTCCCTCATCCTACTCAAAACTGATGCTAGTTTGCATTTTTTATGTTTATTACTGCCATTCTTGCCATATCTACAATATTCAATACTACTACCAATATTGCTGCTAGTTTACAGTACTCTTTTTAAACAGCTGCTATGTACAGTGTTATGTATATTACTGCTTTATCCTCTTGCTATATTTTTGCTGTGTGTAAATTTTTTTCTTCTTAATTCTCACTACGTAGTTGTAGTATGCTATGCCACCATTCATATGCTTATTGAACTCATATGTATCTACAATAATAAATAACTCTACCAATTGCTGCTAGTTCACAATGTTATGTATATTACTGCCATACATATCATATCTAAATGTTCAATAATACTACCCAGATTCCTGCTATATCAATAATACTACCCAGAATGCTGCTAGTTTACAGTACTCTTTTTATAATGCTGCTAGTGTACAGTGTAATGTATATTGTTGCTTTATTTTATTATTATTTTCTGTCTAGCTATATTTTTGCTCAGATTTTTAGAATTACACTGTGCAGGATGACGCTGTGTTGTTCGGATTGCATTTGACAAATAAACCTTGAAACTTGAAATGAATTATACATTTAGTCTATTGCACAACAGAATGTGGAGAGAGTGAAGGTGTCTGTAAATGTATACAGTATACAGTATATGTAAATGTATACAGTATACAGTATATGTAAATGTATACAGTATTATACTGTTTGCCAAGTGTGAACCGCAAAAAAATCACTCAGCGGGTAGAATAACAACATTATTTTAACTAACTTTCGGGTTCAAAACTACTAGTTTGCTGGTTGTAAACCGTTTATATAAAGAACCTTCCCCCATGTGAGAATAGCATCTGAAGTTAGGCATCATGGCACCAGATTACATGCTTTGACTGTGAGAAGTCTTACAAAAAATTGGCTTGTAGGAGTTGTAGCACCTAAGAAAACCATTAACACAATAGATTCTGCATACCCTTTTTTGAGTGAATGTTTTTAAGCTGCAAATCACCCTATTATACATATGTATTTGTCTCAACATCAGACTAGCAAAAAGACTGACAGCAGACATTGTGAAGTGTGCCAGCGGAACTCTCAGCTTCCAACATCAAAGTGTTTACTGAGTGTGTTCTTTACAGCAGCAAAACCAATTGCTGTTAGTCAAGGTTATTTGCCCCCACTGAACAGCATGCATTCCTTCCCTCATTCCTTTTCCCCAGTTGTTGAATAGATGTTCTGTTTTAAACTAAGTGTTCTAGTTTAATCAGTTTTTGTTCGGACTACAAAATCCCTTTGTTAAAAGTGACTATCAGACATACAAGGTGAAGGATTACCTGAACCTATTCCAGCCTTACCGGATCTACAGGAGGGCCTTGGTGTGAGAGGTAGGGTACAAGAGATAGGAGTTTGGTGTTTGATTTGGGATTTAGCTACAGACCTGAGAGCACAGAAACCTCTGCAGTCAACTGTCCACTCTCTCATAGGTCCTGACTTAAATTTGCATAAGAAAATAACCAGCCTCACAACACATTAGTCTGACCAGGACAGAACACGCTCTCACTGATAGTGGTGGTGTATAAAGAAAGTAACTGAATATGAAACAGGCTATTGTGGCATCATGACATATTTTCAGTCTGCGATGGGATGGAATGACCGGTTTAGTTGCACCGCAGACTTTCCCTTCAGAACTGATCCATTTTCTAACGTTGGAAATCAGCCAGGGGCGCTAACCTGCCTTCTGATGTATCTCTACCCCGCTAGTGTTGTACAGTAGTTTATACATTTGAGTAGTGTGCTCTGACGGCCTTAATGAATGTGTCACATTGATTTAAGTCCCTCGATAAATTCCCCCTTGTCCCATAAGAGATCTGTACAATGTAGTTGGTAACACTTTATTTGAAGTGCAACACCATAACAATTATAAGAATTCTTAAAATAGCTAGATTAACTTGTCATAAGCGGTCACATTATTGTGACGATATTCTCATGACTAATATATTTAGACGTGTTGTGATATGTATTGCCTAAATGTATGGCTCATTATGACACTTAAGAGTGTCAAAACCCACAAAACTCTCATACAAGGCAAAGCATCCCATTCCGATTACATCATGGACTACCTTGTGAATTGTATTATTACACAATTGCACAAACGTCAAATATCTACGCTAGTACTCAATTCCAGAGAAACAGAAAAAGTATTTATGGTTTTGTATTACAGGCAAAAAAAGGTTATGTTTCTGTAATAATTGCCACTGGGAAAAACCTGATGATTAGAATCTTTTTTCAATGGTAAAAATTATACTTTTTTTGTCAGTTTTGTCATTTTGTTCCATTAGAATTGAATTGACGCCCACAAATAAATTTACAATATTTGCAACAGTCTACAAAAAGTAATTATGTGCATTTTATGGACACAGGAATTAAAATGCACAACTTTACAGGCTGTATTTCGTGCGTTTCTGTGTGACACAAAGCCCGATTTGTGTAAAAACACAAACAATTTGCATTGGTGATGTAATATACACCTGGAGGAATAATTGAACTTCGTAATGCTCCAGTAAGTTTATAGATAACAACATTCAGGTTAGATGTAAGGTTAGACAAAAATGAGTTAAGGTTAGATAACTACTCCTATGTGGTTAAGGTTAGCATTGGGATTTGAGTCTGTTGTGTTTGAGTCCGTTGTCTTCCTCGGCCACAACTCCCTAGCAAAACTTCACCCCCATTGGAGAACAGCACACATCGAGAGGGGTCAGATACCACCGAGGATATAGCTAGTTTTGCAAAGCAGTCCTGGAAGAATGTTACGTGGGTTGCAGATGCCAAAAACATTGGCATAGAGAACTACAACATCTACAGGGGATAAAAAGGAACCAGAAGACCCAGTAGGGTCTGGACCTGATATCGGGAGCTGTGGGCTCATACTGTCCAGCCAAGACCAGGGCTTGGTGGGTACAGCCAAAAGATCATAATGGCCATAGTGGAAGGTTTTCTTCTACTACGGCCACTGTTTTGGGCAGCTTCATGGTAAGAAATGTTAATATTCTATAGGTAAGAACTCTTTGTAATGCAAATGTTCTCATGAAGGATATGACTGAGTTGCTACCAATCATTTTTCACAAACACAACAGTTCAATGATTCCATTGTCATTCACACTCTAAACAGCTGAAACAGGATTTTCAAGAATTAACCAAGTTAAGACTTATCATATAACTAACAGATTAGACCTATTATATCTGGTCTTCTGCCTTCCTTGGATCGAGGTGTTGATAATTTCAGCGTCTACCATTTGAAAACCGGCTTCAGGATTACTGCAAATCCATGAGAGTAGCTTTTGTAGAAAACTTCAACAATTTCTGGAAGCAAAGGCCTTTTTATAGACAGGATGGCATCAGCCCAAATCACCTGGGAGCATGGATTTTTTCCCAAGCATGTCAAGGCAGCTTTAAAAGATTGACTGACCAAACCAAGCTCTGTGCTAACCAAAGTTTTGCAGCTCCACTCTTTTGTTTCAGTTTCTGATGTTGATAGGGGTAGTGTTAATAGTACTCCTGTATGTAAGTCATAATGACAGGGCTTTCTCATTCAAATCTTCTGGCTTTAGCGTCATCTTACAGAGGTAACATTTGACATTCCTTTGGCAAAAGATCCTGTACTTTTGACATTAAGAATGTCTTAGCCTTTCACAAGAGGAAGCATAAGGCCTAAAAATTAAGTAATCTACCTGCAGTTGCCATCAACTTTTCAGATTGTAATCCTTTGTAGTAATCTTGCATATACTGACAATAATTTTTTCAAAAGCAATTGGGGGTTGGATATTTGCACATAAATATGCAGTCCATTATCTAACTTGGACTTATTTTAGATCTTAGTATCTCAGTGTAATCCAAACATATATGTTATCTGAGATGCAGATATTGAGTTAGATAGTAGATACAATGTATTTGACAGATAGGATAGTTAAAGGTGGAGGTATTGCCATTATAACATAAAATTACCTCCCAGACTCTGTGTTAAAGTCTTTTCCATTCCTAAGCAATTTGACTTCCTAGCCATAAATTAGGAAACCACTATTATGTTACAATTGTAGTTGTATATCATCCACCATTTGTAAAGACAAGTATGGTAAACCAGCTGAAGTGATTGTCCTTGGAGATTTTAACTTGGATTGGGAAAAATGTGATTCAGATAGTACAAAAGTTTTCTGTACTGAGCAAAATCTTACACAGTTAATGAACACCAAATGGGCATGATAAACATGGCCTATTCTGCAAGGGGAATTGCACCATAGCTCCACTACTTAATGTTGTAATTAATCATTTTAACACTGATACATGTGTGTGATAAAAACACAATCTAGAATTAGTGAATTTGAATTTCCCACTAGAATTAACTTCCTCTGTATTCATCAGTTCATAAAATCCCACAAGTTCCAGCATCCAAAACTTACATCTAACTCCCTAACAAAATGTAAATCTGAGAATATGATACTAAAAATATTTGACGGATTGAAATAGCCCATTTTAAAACAATCATTATTTTTTTTAAACATCAGTGTTTATCATGGCCATTTGGTGTTTTGTGTCTAGCTATACTTATTACGAGCATACACAAAAATTGCTCTTTCACATTTGTTGCTTGGTGTCAATGCACTTATTTGTAGCTAAAATAGATCCCATATTTAAACAGAGCATTCTGGATTTTATGGGCCCAGTTTATCCCACTTGTACCATGACAACAAACAATAATATTTACACACATTTATGAGTGGAATTAACTGTTCCAATTATTTTCTTTATGACAAACAAATTCATGCTGTTTCACCAATCGCATAGCATTGCAGATTACAAACAGGCAACTGCACTGTAAGCACAGTTTTGTACATGCCAAGTAGTCTATACCTTTGTGGTTATCCAGCTACATTTGGCAAAAACACAAACATGAACACATCTTTACTAGTAGAAATAACTTTTTCCAATTATAATTTCATGTTGACAAGCAAATTCAGGTTTTGTCAACTTTCAAGTAAATCTGGACGCTGGTTTTATGAACTACGTTACTGTTTGTTCTACTAAATGTTCATGAAGAAATCAGAATAATAGTTAAGTAACATGTTTGTTTAAGCTGTTTAACAAAAGCAATATCTAAAAAGTAGCTATGTGTTTTACATAATGATTGGTATACAGTGAGGGAAAAAAGTATTAGATCCCCTGCTGATTTTGTACGTTTGCCCACTGACAAAGAAATTATCAGTCTATAATTTTAATGGTAGGTTTATTTGAACAGTGAGAGGCAGAAAAACGACAAAAAAATCCAGAAAAACGCATGTCAAAAATGTTATAAATTGATTTGCATTTTAATGAGTCAAATAAGTATTTGATCCCCTCTCAATCAGAAAGATTTCTGGCTCCCAGGTGTCTTTTATACAGGTAACGAGCTGAGATTAGGAGCACACTCTTAAAAGGAGTGCTCCTAATCTCAGCTTGTTACCTGTATAAAAGACACCTGTCCACAGAAGCAATCAATCAATCAGATTCCAAACTCTCCACCATGGCCAAGACCAAAGAGCTGTCCAAGGATGTCAGGGACAAGATTGTAGACCTACACAAGGCTGGAATGGGCAAGACCATCGCCAAGATCAAGACCATCGCCAAGCAGCTTAGTGAGAAGGTGACAACAGTTGGTGCGATTATTCGCAAATGGAAGAAACACAAAAGAACTGTCAATCTCCCTCGGTCTGGGGCTCCATGCAAGATCTCACCTCGTGGAGTTGCAATGATCATGAGAACGGTGAGGAATCAGCCCAGAACTACACGGGAGGATTTTGTCAATGATCTCAAGGCAGCTGGAACCAGAAAACAATTGGTAACACATTACGCCGTGAAGGACTGAAATTCTGCAGCGTCCGCAAGGTCCCCCTGCTCAGGAAAGCACATGTACATGCCCGTCTGAAGTTTGCCAATGAACATCTGAATGATTCAGAGGACAACTGGATAAAAGTGTTGTGGTCAGATGAGACCAAAATCGAGCTCTTTGGCATCAAATCGAGCTCTTTGGCATTCACCATGTTTGGAGGAAGAGGAATGCTGCCTATGACCCCAAGAACACCATCCCCACCGTCAAACATGGAGGTGGAAACATTTTGCTTTGGGGGTGTTTTTCTGCTAAGGGGACAGGACAACTTCACCGCATCAAAGGGAGGATGGACGGGGCCATGTACTGTCAAATCTTGGGTGAGAACCTCCTTCCCTCAGCCAGGGCATCGAAAATGGATCGTGGATGGTATTCCAGCATGACAATGACCCAAAACACACGGCCAAGGCAACAAAGGAGTGGCTCAAGAAGAAGCACATTAAGGTCCTGGAGTGGCCTAGCCAGTCTCCAGACCTTAATCCCATAGAAAATCTCTGGAGGGAGCTGAAGGTTCGAGTTGCCAAACATCAGCCTCGAAACCTTAATGACTTAGAGAAGATCTGCAAAGAGGAGTGGGACAAAATCGCTCCTGAGATGTGTGCAAACCTGGTGGTCAACTACAAGAAACGTCTGACCTCTGTGATTGCCAACAAAGGTTTTGCCACCGAGTACTAAGTTATGTTTTGCAGAGGGGTCGAATACTTATTTCACTCATTAAAATGCAAATCAATTTATTACATTTTTGACATGCGTTTTTCTGGATTTTTTTGTTGTTATTCTGCCTCTCACTGTTCAAATAAACCTACCATTAAAATTATAGACTGATCATTTCTTTGTCAGCGGGCAAACATACAAAATCAGCAGGGGATCAAATACTTTTTTCCCTCACAGTAGGCATAGTTCTGTATAGGTAGCTTCTAAATCTACAGTACCCAAAAGAAGCACCACGTAAAATTCCGCAGCCACTGTTTGTTTAGCAATAATCAAGATAAGACAAAATAATAGAAATAACACACCAATTTGCCATTTTGGTCCTGATAAAATTTTGGTCCAAATCTATAGCCAAATGATGCTCAGGAGAGTTGACCCAGTCGTGAAAATTATTGACTACAAAATGGAGACTGCCTCAATCTCACTGCCCATGTGTTAACAAAGAACATAATCGCAAATATATAAGGTTACAAAATTTTACTGCTGCCTTTTCCTGACTGAGATGCTACAGGCACCTGTCTAAGATAATCTATTCCTCAGTTAGTATAGGATCTTTTGCCAAGTAATCCAAACAATGTACTTCAGTAACTGTTGCCATTTTATTTCCTCCACAGTATTGAAACCGAACCGTGTCCTCAATACTTCAATACATACTAAACTTTGGGTTTGTTTAACTATTTAACGTTCTATCCCAGGCTTGTTTATTTTTTAGAAATATTAATTCCAGTAAAAGGTATGTCTGGTGAACACATCACTCTGATTTTGGTCCGTGGTTTAAGTGTAACTCCATATAGTGCAGTTTGATAAAATGCAGTATATGGAGTTACACTTAAACCACGGACCAAAATCAGAGTGACATGTTCACCAGACATACCTTTTACTGGAATTTAACAAAGAACATAAAAAAAAGATTTGTCATTAATGACTGATAAAATATTAGACTAAAGAGCCACTACTAATAGTTACAGTATTGTGATCTAATGCCTCATGGTGGGATCCGACTGTGTTTTGAGGCAGAAAAATTTAAAGGTCAACATATTACATCAAGGCTATATATGTCTGGCCCCTGCATGGTTTAAATCCTCCCTCTAACACTTCAATCTCATTCACTCATCTGGATAATGCCTGTCATTTCATAACTGTTTTAAAATACACACAAGAAATACACAAAAATTAGAAAGTATTTTGTGTGTTGCAAATCAACTTTTGTGCCTCAAAACACAGTCGGTATTTTTAATTGAAATAATAATTGTCCTTCAAACTGTGCTTTTGTCAAAGAATCCTCCATTTGCAGCAATTACAGCCTTGCAGATGTTTGGCATTCTAGTTGTCAATGTGTTGAGGTTATCTGAAGAGATTTCACCCCATGCTTCCTGAAGCACCTCCCACAAGTTGGATTGGCTTGATGGGCACTTCTTACGTACCATATGGTCAAGCTGCTCCCACAACAGCTCAGTAGGGTTGAGAGCCGGTAGCTGTGCTGGCCACTACATTACAGACAGAATACAAGTGGACTGTTTCTTCCCTAAATAGTTTTTGCATAGTTTGGAGCTGCACTTTGGGTCATCATCCTGTTGTAGGAGGAAATTAACTCCAATCAAGCACCGTCCACAGGGTATGGCATGGTGTTGCAAAATGGAGTGATAGCCTTCCTTCTTCAAGATCCCTTTTTCCGTGTACAAATCCCCCACTTTACTACCACCAAAGCACTCCTCTAACATCTTTTCATTTGGTCTGTGTCTCACGAATGTTCTTCTTTTTGATCCGAACACCTCAAACTTAGATTTGTCTCTCCATAACACTTTTTTCTCATCTTCCTCTATCCAGTGCCTGTGTTCTTTTGCCCATCTTAATTGTTTCTTTTTATTGGCCAGTCTGAGATATGGCTTTTTCTTTACAACTCTGCCTAGAAGGCCAGCATCCCGGATTTACCTCTTCACTGTTGAAGTTGAGGCTGGTGTTTTGCGGGTACTGTTTAATGAAGCTGCCAGTTGATGACCTGTGAGGCATCTGTTTCTCAAACTAGACACTCTAATGTATTTGTCCTCTTGCTCAGTTGTGCACCGGGGCCTCGCACTTTGTTTTCTCCCACTCTGTTTCCTCTTTCTATTCTGGTTAGAGACAGTTTGTGCTGTTCTGTGACGGGAGTAGTACACAGCGTTGTATGAGTTCCTCTGTTTCTTCACATGGAATAGCCTTCATTTCTCAGAACAAGAATAGACTGATGAGTTTCAGAAGAAAGTTCTTTGTTTCTGGTCATTTTGAGGCTGTAATCGAACTCACAATTGCTGATGCTCCAGATACTCAACTAGTCTGAACAAGGCCAGTTTTAATGGTTCTCTAATTAATCAGCACAACAGTTTTCAGCTGTGCTAACATAATTGCAAAAAGGTTTTCTAATTAGCCTTTTGAAATTATGAACTTGGATTAGCAAACACACAACACAGGACATAGGACTGATGATTGTTGTTTCCAGCTTTAAAAGTAATTTACAACATTGTCAATGTCTACACTGTATTTCTGATCAATGTTATATTATTTTAACAGACAAAATATAAAAAAATTGCTTTTCTTTCAAAAGCAAGGAAATTTCTAAGTGACCCCGAACTTGTAAACAGTAGTGTACAGTCAGTCCTTTGTGGCACATTATCCTGCTGGAATTACACATGTGAAAATGGTTACATCGTGGCCATAAAAGGATGCACATGGTCAGCAACAATGCTTGGGTACACTGTGGCATTCAAATGATGCTCAGTTGATATTAAGGAGCCAAATGTGTGCCCAGAAAATATTCCACACCATTACACCACCACCACCAGCCGGGAACAGGCAGGATGGATCCCAGACTGCTTCAACTCAATTATGTATGCCCCTTGTTGGTTCCCCAGTCCTGAGAACACTTTGGGGCACAGTTCTCTTTAATTGGGTGCTCAAGGGTCTATAGGATTCACTGGGTAGAGTAGCTGCAGGTCTTGTATTGCATGTCTAGCAAAGGTGTGACCAAGCCTGGTTTTATGTGCCCTTATGGGTACTTGGGTTTTGTGTGTATGTGTATTCCACTCTATGCCCAAAGGTGCCTGTTTGTGATTGGATGCCGTTTTCCCGCCAGTCGTTACCCTTCCAGTCCTGGCCAATCATCCACCTCTTCATCCCACATTAAAGAGGTGTCAACTGTTCCCTCTGGAATTTGTGATTTTTCTTTGTTCTTGGTGAAGCTGTGATTTTCTGATTTTGTTTGTTTTAATTACTTACAACGTATATCATTGTTCCTTTAGTTTATCTTTTTGGTTGATTTCTAGTGGCTTTGTTATTCTTTTATATAGCGTACATGGAGCAACTTCTAGCAGGGGAAATAGTTGACAGATCAGATACCCATGGGTATACATTGGCTTACACATAGGTATTTTCTGTTTGTATTAGTCCACTAGCCTAGCAGGTTAGAGCCGGTTGTCATACTTATGTATTACATAGGGTTAGATAGTTTAGTTAGTGTAGTCAGTTAGGGTTTGCCCAGTGATGTAAGTTAGACTAGATTAGAGTAGGGATCTTCTGTGGTTTAGATATAGGTGGCACCGCCCCAGCATTTTTTCCCCTGCATGTCTGTATAGCTGTATGTCTGTATGTCAGTTTGTACTACTGATTGGTTGTAAATATATCTATATGGCCATTAAAGTACCTCTCACTGTAGTTCTTGTTGCTGTGTATCTTTGGATAATTATGCTAGTGAAGTATAGGTGTTGCGTGTCCACTCTCCCCCTAGACTATAGCTGTTGGACTTCGTAACACCTGGTATGACAAAAAAAACATAATGTTCTTCATGGTTTTCCCGTTGTGTTGTAGTTTGACACTGAACAGTCCACTTACCAAAAGGGGTCCATTGATTGGTCCACATAGGTTCTTTGTAGCTCTGCTGATGGTCCCATGTCTATGCTCAGAGGAGACTGGCTGGGATGGCTGTCACTGCTGCTCCAGTGTCCAGCCTAAACCTGATCTGTTGACCATTCACGGCCTCAGTATGCTGCCACACAGTTACTGAACCAGAGTTCATTTGTCCCAGAAAAACAGTTCCAGTACCTTCCATGTCATTACCTTGTTGTATTTCATCCATTTTCTGTTGTGTTGTACACACAACTGCAAACTGTTATTTTTGATGGCATTTTCTACACTCAGCATCCCTTGCCAGGCAACTGTTGAGTGAGCATGGCTTCAGGCTTTCACCCCATCCACATCCTATATTGCTTGTGCTCTGAGTAACCTGTCCATCACTCTTTTTTTCCTATTTACATCTAAGGCCTTTCTATTTCCGTATCTCACTGCATCCATGTTAGTTTATTATACGTCAGCCTGACGTATGATTGGTTGTTGCATATAGACATCAACAAACACATTGGTTGTTGCATATATAACATCTCCATGTTGCCTTATCTTAGTAATAGCTTAGGTCTTAGTCAACTTGGGATCTAACAGTTGCCTAACAGTAGACAGTTGATGGTCTGTAATGCTTATATCCAGTCTGCATCTAATCCTCTCCTCAGACACATCTTCTGTTGATATCTCTCTCTCGTAGGTCAAATTATGTTTGCATATTAACTGTCTCTTAAAGGAATCCCTCGCAACTTCATATTTATTTTTTCCTCTGTGGTCATGGCTAAAGTGCAGAGAGCATTGTCAGCCATATCTCCCATTGTTTACTCTAGAGAGATCATTTACTCTTCTGATCTCTCTGTAAGGTCAGCTGCCATTTGAAACCTTTCAAATCAGCAAATCCAGTTGGGACAATTGAAATTGAAATTGGGACAGTTGAAATCAAAGTGCTCCAGTGGACAGATTCATTCTTTATTTTCAATCTCCCGGTTTTTTAGTCAAAATGCCAATTTCAGCTGGGTTTTCTAGTGTCTGCTAGTTGTCCTGTCAACTCAGCAGGCTGCATGTGTGAGTTGCCTAGCACCAGCCCCCTCAGAGCTAAGCTAACAGCTCATCCGCGACACATTCCCCTGTCAACAATCATGAATGAGCTTGCAGGCTGCCAACCTACCACAAGGAGTCACCAAAGCACGACATGCCCTGTCTGACTTCTACACGTCCACACCAGAATGACTGGAGTCATTTAAGCTGCCCTGTGCTGCCCAACTGGCCATTATCATTATGCCCCGGCCAGGAATCAAACACCTGGCCGCAAAAAGGCTGTTGTACTGGGAACCATGACCTAGGCCACTCATCCACTCAGCGACCCCATTGAATGAAACTGAATTCAAAGGGAAAAGAGCAATGCATTCAGTGGGAATATACAGTATGCCACATTGTTTGTTTTCTTTAAATCATAGAATTTAATTGTAAAATTTAGAATAATTAATATGGTAAACATTTTTGCTTTCAATGGGAGCATGTTAGTGTCACATGATTGATGTTTGAATTGGTTTCAATAATAATAAAAGAGGAATGTCAAACTTCTGACTTTATTAAGTCAATATATTGCATTAAATGGGAGAAGACGTATGTGATATGGTTGACATTTTTGGCACTATTTGCATTCAGTATGTAGTTTTTTTCTTCAAAACATAGCATTCAGTTACACAATTGAGAAAATAAATATGACACTGATGTGTAATAAAATTATGTTTTTGGTGTATTATTTTGAAATACATTGTTTTCAAGGGGAAAGGATGAATATCACATGGTTGATGTTTTCCTCAGTGCCTTAAATTCAATGGAAAATATTCACATGGTTTAGGGTATTTTGCTGTACCTTGCATTTAATGGGAAAATATAAGGTTTCACATAGTTGACTTATCAAAAATAAACTGCATTCATTGGGTAAAGGCTATTGTTCCACGGTTGAAATTTTTCTCAATACATTCCATTTAGTGGGAAAAAATGTACAGTCAAATTTTTTATGTTTTCTTCAGTGCATAGCATTTCAATTTGAACAAATAAATGGTTGATGTTTGTTTTATGTACATTTCTCTCAGTGGGAAAGGATGAGTGTCACACTGTCGACGTTTTCCTCAGTTCATCGCATTCAATGGGAAAAAATTCATTGATAAGGATGACGCTTTTCTCCGACATAAGATTATTGAAAAGCCTCAATCTGATGACATTTTGCAAACCATACATGACAAATAAGTGAATTAATTGCAGTCAATGGATGATTATCATTACAATGTTGATGCCAAGGGAAATGGGTCACGGACATGACTTCAGTGCAGGAGCGGGGGGGGGGGTTATCCTCACAACATTGGAGCCTAGAGAAATACATAAAGGACTTAATTGAATATATTGCTTTCAATACGGAGTAAGAGTATGCTATTGATGCTTAGGGTATTGTGTAATGGATAAAATGCCTAAGTTGAATACTTCGCATTTAGTAGGGGAGGATATGTACCACACTTTAAATGTACTAGTATATATATTGCAATTATAGGGGGGTGTTAAGATCATAATACAAAACTCAAAAGCAAACAGACATTAACTCCCTGACAGACAAACAGATCACTCTTTAATCCAAATCTCCTTCTGTCTTCTTTTCCTCCTTGTCTTTCTTTGTCTCTGTTTGGTCACCTTGTGTATCCCCATCCTTCTCTTCTTTCTACCTCCATCCCACCCTCTCTCCGCTCACTCTCCCTTTCAATCATAATAGACAGTAATAGTATACACTGGCAGACAGACAGAAAGGCGAACAGACAAGCAAGCAGTCGTCAGACAGGGTTAAATAGCAATGGATAAATGTATGGGATCCTCCTCATGGTTGTTTATTCTCTCCCCGCACTTAAACAAAACAACGGTCTTCCACCTTTCTCCACCGTGGGAGGGTTAATTTTTTTAAAATTAGAATTAAATATATGTTTGTGCTTTATTTGACAGGAAAGTGGGGAAAAATAGAGGCTTCAAGAGCGGTGGGCTGAATTAAAGCTAATGCTGTAGCAGTACATGTGCATTGTAGATTGTAGCTCAAATAACGTACGCTATTTGACGTTCAACTAGCATAAGGTAAATGCTCTAAGCCGTTTGGGTGAAACCCTAGTAGTAACAGTGCTGGGCTCGTGGCTGTGACCAAATAGGCCACCATGGAAAAGTTAGACGAACCCAAACCTCACCAGTCATGTTCTCATGCATGCACACAATTGATCTGGCTGTTCGTCTCCAAAGAGCTAATGGTAGCTAGTTGCTAGCTAGTGAAAGTCATGGCCAAGCAGAAAATATCCAATTATTTTGCACGTCCACTTCATCCCAAACCTCCAACGAATTCAAGCAATTTCGACTTGGTCAGCTTAACAAGCAGAGAGAAAGAAATGATAATGATGAGGTATCACAGGAGGGCTGTCAACGTCTGTCAACTTCGTTCTATTCAACACCTGCCCAACATCATTTTGCAATTTAAGACATAGTTGACCGAAGCTGCCAGGTTAAGGTAAAAAGCAGATTGTTGCGTGATTTTTTTCTGGGTCGCAACATTGCAGGGAAAACAGATTTTATCAGTGGGTTAAGTTTTCAAGAAAGAGACGGTTGTAAAACATGGAAAAATGCAACGCACTGAATTGATAGGGATAGCATAATCGCTAGGTGTACCCATCAACACACCATTGTCCCAGGCAAAAACATGAGACAGAAACTAGAGAGAGGAATATAAAACTGATTACCATTGAAGAAATGCCTGTTTACCAAATTTCCTTTGCGAATTCTGTTAATAAAAAAAAATGTCATAAAGGTGTTTGAAAGCATGATAGTAAAACAGCATGCACAGAGTTTGTTGCTGACAAAATAAAGGGGAAGATATTGGAGGGGATGAAACAGGCAAAATAATAGGCCATCCACAGCAGAGACAGTGTGGTATAGCCAAGCATGCATTGTGTGCTGCTCAAGGAGAAGCAGAGAGACAAAAAATGTGCAATATTTTGGCTCCTAAGAAATTGGATTCACCACCTCCACACCACAAGGATAGTAAAACATAAAACTTGTGTATGTTTGTGTGTGTTTGCATGTGATTGATTAACAGTGGAAGATATCTCTCCTCCAGAGTTGTCAAATTGTACCTTGTTTCCCCTGTGAGGAAATATTTCCGACAAGGTAAATAATCTCTACTCCCCTTCAGTTACAGCACTGATTGATTTGACTAACCTTACTTCTATTATGTTTGTGTGAGTATTTCTCTCTATATCTGTGTTGTCCCCCACAACCATTCCTCACCTTTAACTGGGTTCATTGCCCTTGCTGATACTGCCTCTTACCAGTGTCTGTAGATAGGGCAAAGCAAAGCGGCTCAGCTGCTATCTACCCAGAGACCTCAACCCTCACCCAGCCCTGCCCAATGCAGACAGGCCATTGGGCTAAGTAGACAACATAGTCTCTAATAAAAAGAAACCAGTTTCAATAAATAAAGCTAATTTCTATTACAGAAAAGCAACAATAGGATGGAGTTCAAGTAGATGACAATATACATGTTGGTTATATAGTAGCAGTAATGTTGTAAACAAATACAAATTATTTGCATGTCAGCTAAAAACTTTTAAACTGAAAGTATACCCTCCAAACTGTATTGGGGTTCAACATTTAAATGGTGATATTAGGTGCCAAGTGGCTGAGTCTGAGATAAGTGCATACAACAGTGGATGCATCAGTTCAGACTACAAGTGTAGTAGCCATAATAATAATTGCCAAATGTCATTACACTTCAATTTTTTATGTAAATAGACCTCTTCTCTCAGTCTCTTTCCATTCATTAAATTAAAAAAAAAAGTGCCCTCTTTCTTTTGATTGGCCAAATCATACATATCTTGTCAACCGGAGCTACCTTTGAAGTACTTGTTAAACCATCAGATGAAAATATAATTACTAACATAAGTTACTTTTCAAATCTTTACTTCACTAAGATTATATTAAATGAATAGGATTACTATATGAAATTAATTTATTAATAAAATACATTCGGGCATGTAGTAAGTCTCATCTGTATTTTTTTTTTTAATTTACTTTAACTGCTTGATGTCATTACAGAAGGAAGTACTGAATCAGCTTAGGAACCAGTGAAATGAAAAATCTCATGGGCACTCACAATAGCTAAACTTACCTTTATTCAAGCATATATAATATATACTTCTAAAAAGTGGACCACCTTTTCGGGAAGGTTTTCCCTATGCATTTTTGAAGAGATTCAGAGACATTCCCTCGCCTTACTTGCATAAAATTTTTGCACAATCCAGAATCAATGGTTAATTCAGTTATTCATATTCATTATCAATATCAATATTCAATACAAATCAAAAGATATTGACCAACAATACTTTGATGGGCAAACTAGTCCACTCGATTCCCAAACAGTAACTAATTGTTCAATCTCAGGCATTGCTTCAATATACTGTGGTCTCTGCGGTTACTTAATTTGTACATTGCTTTTATATCATTTTATGTTGAAAACCCTTCAATTAAGGACCATGGTTCAACCTATTTGCGGTCCTACAAAAATGTGCCATGGGTTCATCAAATGAATCCAACTGCTACACAGGAACACGTGCACCAGAATATTTCCCTCCCAACCACCCTTTTTCATCTTATACAGAGGAAAAAGACAGGGATGTCCACTTTCTCTGCTGCCATTCACTCTGGTCATCAAGCCATTCACGCTGTACTACAAAGTCTCGCTGTGATTTTGCACAAAAACATACAATACAAAATGTCTAGAATTACATTTTTGTGCATTTTAGGGATAGCTGATTTGTGTGAAAATGCATAAAGTTAGTTGATGCCATACAATGCTACAGTACCGGAATGGTTAGTACAGCCACTAGATGCAATAATGAGCGCATGTAGCTTTAAATTATGTTATGTTTTGCTAGGGATTTGTGGTCGGGGATGGTGGGCGGGCGTAAACACAATTGACTCAAACCTCAATTCTTGGGACTTCAAATCAGAGAGAGGCATACGATATTTGTTTTCTTACCTTACCCCTTAAATTAATCCTAACCTTAACCATGCAGGAGTTTTTGAAAACATCAATTAATATGAATAATTTTCGTTGTTTTACAGCCCTTGTTTTAGTACTACAACAACATATGTTTTATCTTCTTTAAGTTTTGTCTCGTATAATTTTAAACGTTTTTGGAGGGTTTTTATACTCAATTTTCTCCCCTCCGAATTGCCTTACCTTGTGTAGCCACTCTACGGCAGGTGCTGGAGAGTCGAGGATGGTGACATACAATGTTCCCTCCAACCACGTCTCAAAGCCCTTCTGCTTATAATCTCACTGCTTGCTCGACCGGTAAGGTTTTGCTTGCATACATAGTGCTAGAAGTGAATGCATTCCCCGGCCAACAATTCCAATTGAGCTTGCATGTTTGCAACCTAACAGAAGGAGTCGCTATGGTATGGCAAGACAATTCAGACCTAACTCCATCCACCACTGGTGGCAATAAACCAATTTAATACCGCCCTCTGCTGGACCCCCAGAAAGTGTTAGTATGTAAGAACAAGGTTTTATACACCTGGCCGCAAGACAGCTGTACTGCAAGGTACTGCAAGGGACCCACAAAGCACTTAATATAAACAGTGTCATTCCCTGTAGACACATTTAGACATCATTTGGGCATTGCGACAAAAAGTATTTTGAAATTCAACCTGAAAATGCAAATGGAAGACACAGATGTCCATTTATAATGCATTAGTATGGTGCACCAACAGTGTCAAATTATTCTAGTCATGTTCAAACATTCAGTGTTTTCCTCCCCATTTCCATTAATTACCGTACTGCATATTTACTGCGTCAAAATGAGCCTCTTGTATTTATCATGTTAATGTCAGCTGTCAGCACTGCAGGTGTTCCTGTGGTCACAGGGTATGTGTGCGTATGCATTCAAGTGTGCATGTGTACAAAATGTGATTATTCTGTGTGATTATTCTGTAAATATAAATAAGGAATATGTTAGAAACATAAAACTGTAAATTCTCTCTACAATATTCGTAAGTTTATGTCCAACTGAACACTACCCTTTGTCTTATAGCATTTACTCTCCCCACACTTGACAGAATTCAATGTCTCCCTCTCCCTCTTCCTCTGTCTCTCTAATAATGAGTCACTCAAACATGCATAGCAACTGTGTCAAGCACAACATGCGTGTGAGAGTCCACGCACGCGTATAGTTTGTGTGTGCATGTGTGCATGTGGACACAACAGCAGTACCAGTTGTGGAGATACTGTATCTCTGCTGCCTCACACAGGACATTGCCTAAAACTGTATCTCTTTCTTTCTCTCCATTTCACTTTATTCACTTTTTACTCTCTCTCTCTTTCTCTCACTCTCTCTCTTTCTCTCTCTCTTTCACTTCTTTCACTTTTCACGTCTTTCACTGTCTTGCTCCTGCTATGAAAAAATGGAGTGATTTTTATCCAAACACTCCTCTGGTTCTTGTTCCTCTCCCTCAGGAGGACTGATAACATAACATTGCCTCCTGTTGCTCTCTTTCTCTCTCTGTCACACACACTACTGATAGCCAGTTGGATGGTTAGAGAATGAGAAGGATCATACGGACATTTACTCTGCAGTCCTTCCTAATCAGGAGAATTGAAAAAGGCAAGAGAGGAAACGAATGGGTACTGAATAAAGACACAGTGTAAGATCATATGAAACTGGAGAGCATTAATACTACTGTTTCCCCAGGTAAACTAACATTTACAACAATTAATTGACCTCTTGTCCCCAGATAAATCATGTGTCATTGAGGGTCAATTCTGTTTTGAGTCTGTCACAAACCAGTCTGGTCATATCCTGATTTGTGTGTTTGTGTACGTGTGTTTGTGTACGTGTGTGTGTGTGTGTGTGTGTGTGTGTGTGTGTGTGTGTGTGTGTGTGTGTG
>JACXGI010001445.1:75628-93109 GCA_016801175.1 Esox masquinongy | reverse complement strand
CCCCCCCCCCCCCCCGTGACAGGAACGAGAGAAAGTGACGGGAACAAAGCGTGTAAAGATGGGGAGAGAAAAGGTTAGGTGACTTTGCCTGGGTGGAACTAGGACTGCTGGGAGAGGGGGGAGGGTTCCAGTAACTGTAATGAAAGGGGGAGCGTGGCAGGAGGCCGAGACGGGGGCCAGATTTTTTCTCTCAGTCTGTCCTTAATGAAAGGAGGAAATGCCCAGGGGAGCAAACTGACCTACTATTCATGCCTCACTCTCTCAGGTGGCAGTGTTTTGCAATTAAGCTTTCTGCACCCCTTGTCTTTGGCCCGCCCCGGTGCGTAGCTCTAGCTTCAGTCAGTCGTCGATACTCATCTTCAGGCCAGTTGTCCTGCCTGACTGCTAATGTTTCTCTGTAAACATCGCCGGGGTTCCAGAGGGAGCCAGGGATCAATGTGCACTCAAGTCTGGCTCCCAGCACGCAGCTCGACGCCCACGATCATCCATATTTATATGCACGTCCAGCAGGATCACATTCCCATTCATTGTTGTCTCCCAGTCTGCCACTCAGGCCATCTTGGTGATTTCCCCCGTCAAATCCGGCACACCTGCCACCGGTCAATACGTAATCACGAATTTAAATAATGTTTTACTCCTGCTTCAAAGCATTGGCCTGTTTCCCAAAGCCACTTGTGACTCCACTTCCCTAACTCTCTTTCTCTTTTGTCCTCAGGTTCCTATGGGACGACTACGCGGTGGAGGTTCGGTTGAACGACTACCTCGACATTGTGTGCCCACACTACCCACTGGGCGAGGTGGCGTCGCAGGACGCTGAGCGCTACGTTCTCTACATGGTGGAGCAGGCGGACTACAAAGATTGCAAGCCTCAGTCGTATGACCAGATGCGCTGGGAGTGCGGCCACCCCTTCGCCCCGCATGGAGCCGAGAAGTTCTCAGAGAAGTTCCAACGTTTCACCCCCTTTACCCTCGGCAAGGAGTTCCGCCAGGGAGAGAGCTATTATTACATCTGTAAGCGTCTAGTTGACAGTCCGCTGTTTATTGTCAATGTTTCTTTCCGGTGAATTATTAGGGGACTTGGGGGGACGCGTCAACTAAAAATCAATGAAGAAAAAGTACTTTCAAGTTGTTTTTTTACAACTTGAAAGTACTTTGGTGTCAAGGAGAGCGAAAATTTGGGAAATATTTAAAGAAATACTGGAAATGATACAGCACACTGTTAAGTCTGACCTTTACAACCCTCAGCAAAGAACCAAGGCAAACAGGTCGCACACTCTTTAAAGCTTAGTTATTAAAGGCTGACTTGGGCATGAAAATCAGTAAAGCTCAACGTCTTTGTTTGTTGGGAAAAACCGACAAGCGTTGTGCATTTGGTGGTTCGTTGAGAAGTTACACCCACTCACCAGATACCGCTGGTGTATCCCAGATAGGGCAACCTGCTGCCCACTCACTCCTCCAGTATTGGTATAGATCATTTTCCCAGAATAATTTTTTGGAAGCTTTAGAGGGTCACAACATTTGAGCGGTGCATTGATCAGTTATAGTTTAAAGGATATTGTTGTTTGTGTGTCTGCTTAAGTCTGCTAAATGACTAACATTACATGATGTAACTGTTGTTGTTGTTGGCATGCTTTATTATATTTTTTTAACTGTGTAGTTTAGGCCCTGAATGCTGAGTGGCTTAAAGCTGTGGTATTTCAGATTATATGATAAAATTCATTAGTTTTGCTATTCTAATAACTATGGTAACAGGTTTATAATGGCAGAAAGGCAATTCTGAGATTTGTGGTATATGGCCAATATACCACAGCTAAGGGCTGTATCCAGGCACTCTGTGTTGCATTTTGCATAAGAACAGCCTGTAGCAGTGGTATATTGGCAATATACCACTCCTCCTCAGGCCGTTTTGGTTAATTAGCACTTACATGCTAGCAGATAGCCGGTGGCTCATCCACCCAGAGAGAGAGACGCCGCCGTAACCCTGAGTGTGTTGTAATTAGATCAGCAACGGGACGGAACACACTTGGCCTCAAACACTCCGCCTGCTCACAGATGGCTGCAGGCTGTGCATGTCTGACTGAATTAAGGCGACACGGGCGGATAAGTGCATTAGTTTGTCTGTAATTAACGTTCGTCTTTGTTTCCTCCCTCCTCCAGCCAAACCTCTGCACCACCACGGACAGGAGTGCCTCAGACTCAGGGTGGACGTCGTAGCCGCCGACGGTAATGCCGCCCCCCCGGTGGACGGGGAGGGCTACTGAGGGGACGGGTGGGGACGGGTGGGGAGCACATCGCATGGGCCTTGGTCTGCCTCTCAAACCGTACCCAAATACCAATAGTGTAGTCTGACCATTCGGGATAGGGGTCTTTGTCTGCCTCTAAAACCATACCCAAATACCAATAGTGTAGTGCTTCTGACCATTCGGGATAGGGGCCTTTGTCTGATTAATGAGGATGAGGCCTTTAGCGTCGGATAGGCATTGATTTGTTTTTTGTCATCCAGGTTCTCAAGAGGCCCGGGTTGCAACCGGAGGAGCAGCTGCAGCACCTGGAGCAGGGGGCGGAGCCCACAACCCTTCCAACAGACTGCCTGCAGGTATGTTAATTACCATCATGAAGTGTCCTCTAGGAGCCAGTTGTAATTTATACTACGACAGTTTCACAGCAGGACTATTCTGGGACTGGGTGTTTTGAAGCCTGTTTCATAGACAAAGATTATCTCCTGAAATGTATTTCAACTGGGATTCTTCATAGATTAATGTGTCAAAGGAAACCAGCCTATGAAATTCATATTTAAGTATCGGTTAGCTTGGGCTAATGTATAGTCATCTCTTTTCTCCTTACAGATGACCCAGTGGTAATCCTGCCAGATGTCCAGAAAAGCGTGCGGACAAATTCGGCATCTTCAGCCTCATTTTCCATCTTCTCCTTGATTCTCCCAGTCTTATTGTTAATGTTGTTACAGTGAGACTGTGAAAGAACTACAAATCCCATTATTTTCAGGGACTACAATGAAGGTGGCCTGTGAAAGAACAACAGACATGACAGTTCTCAAAGCCCAGTGCTGGTAACTGGGAAAGGGACCTTTTTTTTGTTTTTCTTTGTTTCTTTTGTGTGGATGGACACCAACGCACTACCACGTATGTGCTAAGTGTGACTATAATCGGGGTTTGTGAGATGGCATCGATCTTTCCCTCCTTTTTTGAGACATCAGTATTTTCTGAAGAGATTTTGTTCTCTTTAATGTTAGTCTTTCATCAGAGAAGAAGGGGGGAGCAAAAAACTTGATTTGTTTTGGATAAGGGCAAGGAGGGAAAACATTAGAAACTGGAATGGATGAAGAACAATCACTGAAGACGAAGCAAAAGAACTTTCCTACATAAACATCTATTTTGAGTTTCATATAATCGATCAGAATTTGTATTCTGGGGGGGAATAGCATTTAGTTAATCAACTTTAACCTTTTGAGCCAAAGAATAGTGCTAATTTCTCCAACGGGTACACTACTAATATTCCAACTTGATTATTGTGAATAGTTTGTGGTATCATTATTGTATTGGTATTGAGTGGCACTTCATGTCCAATTGATTATTTTTCAATGTAGCATCAACAAAAACAGGGGGATGTGTTTGTTAAATAATCCATGTTGCCAGTCAGTGTGCATTCACAGTACATTAAACATAGGATTCAGTTGTACACAGAGAGACTGATTGACATTACAGTTGTCTTAGGTAGACACACTACATGGAAAGGAAAGGTGTTATGTGTATGTTCTGTGAAAAATATTTATAAACGTTTGCAGCTGAAAGGTTTACTGTGTATATACTGTATGTTTAACATGCTATGTTTACTCTGTGCAAGTGAGCTCTCTGGGACTCGGGAGCATTTGCTTAAGTAGGAGAATGGATGCGTCCTTGAGAAAGTGAGACAAAGTGTGCGAGGGAGAGAGAAAGAGGTGAAATGTAAAATCTGCCAAAAGCAAACACTGATTTGTTGTGTTACAGTGGAAGGCGGGCCTTCTCTGTGTTTCAGATCATGCACCCTTAATGTTTACAATGACCATCAAAAGAACCCAGACTGAACTCAACTTTCCATAGTTCTTTCCAGAGCAGTTTCACTACGCAAAATAGTTGGTTGCATCTAACCTTTTTCCCTCACAATCACAAAAATGTGGCAGGAGTCTCTGACCAGTAACTGAAAGGTTGCTAGATTTAAATCTCAAAAACCGGTCCTTAAGCAAGACCATTTATTCCTAATTGCTCTGATAACGTTTGCCAAATTGGTGAAATTTTAAAACACTAATTTCATTGTTAAAATATATAATTTGGTCATTAATGCAATTTTAAAAGTTTGACTAAATCAAAGGTCGTGGTAGAGGCTGCTCTGGTCAGATAAAGGTGTATCCAATCAGTCAGGCACACATGCACTACATAGCCAAAAGAATGTGGACACCTTTTCGTCAAACATCTCTTTCCAAAATTACGGACATCAGTATGGAGTTGGTCCCACCATTGCTGCTATACAAGTCCCCAACATCCAGTAGATGTTGGGAAATTGCTGCAGGGATTTGCTTCCATTCAGCAAAAAAAGCTCTGTGAGCTCAGCACTGATGTTGGGCAGTTAGCCCTGACTAACAGTTGGCATTCCTGTTCATCCCAAAGATGTTTGATGGGTTGGAGGTCAGGGCCCTCTGTTAGCCAGTCAATTTCTTCCACACTGACAAACAATTTCTGTTTACTGGTGCCACATAGTTGGAAGCACAGAATTGTCTAGATTGTCCATGTGTGCAGTAGTGTTAAGATTTAGCTTTACTGGAATGAAGTGGCCAAGCCCAACCATGGAAAGCAGCCCCAGAGCATTATTCCTCCTCCACCAAACTTTACAGTTGGCACTATACATTCAGTCAGGTAGCGCTCTTCTGGCATCCACCAATCCGTCAGACTGACAGATGGTGAAGCGTGATTCCTCACCGCAGGGTCACAAACTATCCTATGATGACAATGTGACAAACTAATCAATGACGATGCCACTTTAAGTCAATGAGCTCTTCAGTATGAACCCTTCTACTGCCAATGCTTGTCTATGAAGATTGCTTGGTTGCGTGTTCAATTTTATTTACTCATCAGGAAAGGCTGTGGCTGGAATAGCCGAATCCACTAAATTTAATGGGTGTCCACATACTTACATGTAGTGTAACTCACTGAAACCATTAAGACACAGAATTAATTGCAGCTGCCAAGCCCAATTTGACTTCATAGGGTAGTTTGAATGACAGACACAATGCTATGACTTAACACTGAGTCAATCCTTTTTGTTTTCAGAAAACGTGTTACCTTATTTTGTACATGTGTATTATATGTATATATAGATTATATAAAGAACCCATTTGATAAATATGATAAATGTGAAATTCTCATGTGAAATAAAAGATATTTTTTTGAAAATGAAAACAGAAATTTTCTTCCCTTTCTATAATTTGTCCACTAATCTATTCAGTCAGTTCCATCCCCTCCTAAAATAACCAGATTCCCATTATATATAGATCAGTGATTATAGAAGCTAAAATAATGGTCACTGATATTACTATTAAGTGAAATAAATGTTCACACCAGTTTTTTCAAGGCTGTGACCTTAAGCCCATGACAGGAAAGGATTACACTGGAGATGTGCTGTGTATGTCCTTTCACAATAGTGTGGTCTTTTTGGCAAAGACGTATATCACAGATGGGATTCTACGCTATGCTTTCTGGGTCTCACATTTTACTGGACTCCACCCATATCTCCCTATTAGTCTTTTTTAGTTATTTAACAGACACTCTTATCCAGGGTGACTTTTACACAACAGCCCCCCCATGGAAAATCTAACTCAGAACCCTGTCTTTGTGAACAAACATTGTTTGCAACTGAGCTACACTTCCTGCTATCCACAAGTTTTCTTCTGCTCCAATTTGTAAATTCACCGTTCTCATTCTCTTTCTCCACCTTTTCCCAGAGGAGCTTTACTGCCGTGACAGTAAAAACAGCTGTGGCACCAGAATGGGGTGGAGATGGGGTGGTGCCGCTGCACTCTCCGGTGTTTTCAAAGTGACTGTCATAAATTAGGTCCAGCAGACGGTTGACCCCTCAACATAATGGGAGTCTGTTGAGGAGATTAGCTCCTGTGTTGACTCTGGACTCGCCCGTCCACTGCCCTGACATAAGTAAATGTGAGGAGGAACAAGTGTAAAATATTTATCACCCGTACTAAGTGTAAGGCAGTCTAGACACTGAGCGAAAATCCAGGCATAGAACAATGTCTTCCACAGTATAAAAGATTGTAACAATGGCAATAACCATAGACAGGGCACGGTAGATGACATTTTAGAGCAACAAGCAGCTTCTCAAACTGTTTTTAGACTGTAAACCAACACGTACCTGGGTAGGCATTATTAGAATTATTTATTTAATTTCATTATTTTTTTACCCAATAAGCCAATTGAAAGTTTTCAGTGATGCCATCGTCAAAGGTGTACGGTACCAATCCAGAAAGACAGGTTAACACTCAGAATCACATAAATAAACACTATATACACGGGCATAAACATCATTTTTTCATAATTTATTCATCAAATTCAATTATACAACGAGACCTATACAGATCTGGTATATTTGGAGCCCCATGAGCTTTTGCTGAGGTAAAGGCTACATTTCATGGAATCCACACTTAAAATACAACACTTCAAATAAAATAATATAGAAATAAAGGAACAAGTTACACTTAATTCAAACACTTGATCACAACCCTTTCCTAAACGTTGAACCAATTTTACAGGAAGGAAAAAAAATCACTGTTTTTGTTGTCATCGACATAGCATAACTGAACACGCTGCAGTCACAACATAGAAGCAGGACTGAAGCCAGAGACGCAGTGAGGGGACCACATTTTGGAGGACGACCGAGTTGGTTTGGCAAAGCCAGCTTGTCTAGCCCTGTGTCTTTGGATGAAGTCGACCTACCCAGTCAGCTGGACATAGCGTGGGGTCGTCGCCAGCGTATGCTAAACCAATCACATTATAGCGACAATAAAAGCCTCTGGGGTTCAGAGCCTAGGAGGGAGGTTATCCAAAGTTATCGTAGTAAATTCTGTGTCCCAAATGGCAGCCTATTCTTTTCATAGTGCACTACTTTTGACCAGAGCTCTAGTCCAAAGTCATACATTATATGGAAAAATGGCATTTTGGATGCAGGAATGGAGCATCTGTAACCTAGGTGGGTGGTGCTATGGTGTTAGGAGCTAGCTAGCATCTCATTGGAGGGCAGCCAGCGGCTTGGAACCTGGAACAGAGTGAACACAATGGGCTGACCCGTGGGTGACTCCATAATCTCGTTCTGGCTCTTTATTATGCAACAGTGTGTGCAGATTACATTTTCATCAACGTCAAATGAACACAAATAGAACGCGGCTCGCCGAAGTGTTAGGAAGGAGAAGTCCCTGAGCAACCGGTGCCTGTTGCCTAGGCTACTGGCAAAATATGACAGGGACAGAGTGCAGGGGTCAGGGACACAGCGAGCTGAGAGGAAGGAAGACATCCCAGTCACTGGCAATGGCCACCCTGCTCAGCTTTCTGAGCTGAGCAGGGTGTGTATTGGGGTGTATCCTGGCCCCCTGCCACTGGATGGCCTGGGTGTGGTGTCCTCTTCCCACATAGTGTCCTGTCCATGCCGCTAACAGGGTCATTTATCTCGTTCTCCAGCTCTAGCATAGATTCGCTGACCTTTCACCTCTGTCTTTTTCTCCCTTCACAATACGCCTCCTCCTTCTGTTCTTCATCATCTCGGTTCGTCATTCCTTTTCTTTCTGACTTTTTGTCCTCCTCCTACCTCTGTGGCTTCGCCGTCCTATCTTTTTTGAGATTCTGAGGTTTATTGTGAAATGTGTAGGAGGGGAAAGGGTTTTTCTTTGTGATTGATGGATAACCTTTCATTTCTCAGAATTCAACCTATTGTGTTATGTTGTGGACTCAAATCTGTGTCTTCTTGATCCTGGTAAGACCGGTTAGGACCCAAATGTCACCCTCTATCCTTTTCGCTCTGTTTCTGGCTTGTTTGTTCTTGTTTGTTTTGGGCGCTCCTTTTTCAGTTATGTATGCCTCTCACCTACTCAGCTCAGCTGAGTAAGCGCAGAAAAAACAGGAACATTCTGCGTACAGAAGTCATAACTCTCTCTGCCTTCTTGTCTGTCAGATCCTCCCATGCCAAATCTAGACCTCTTATGAAATTGTTGGCCGATATTCATAAAAGCTACCGAAACAAATAGGGAGAGAACAGACTACACAGCTAGGCACTGACTGCAACCAGAATGTTCTTAAGTATCACTTTTAATGTTTTTTCTGAGGCAACTATGATGAATTTGACTTTGACAAAACTTTGTTACAAAACAAATGAATAATTCAAAATGAATTATTGTTTTACTAGTTATGTAGAATTAATGGTTTGTCCTCTATTAAATCTTGTTCTTGTAAATCTGTTACAAAATAATAATTCATGAAAAGTATTCTTTGATCAGCAATCTAGACACAATGGACTGTCAACTCTAGTAAATCTATCACAAACATGTAACACAACAGTTTTCACTACAATTTATGAGGTGGTGTTATTCTCAGTGATCTTTGACTTTCAGGCAAACATCATGTGATTTCCAGAAAGAGGAGTATATTGATAGTTGGGTGTGTTTTAGTGACTAAATTGATAAAAGAAATCTGTTATCTTGCTATCATCTAAAGATTACAACTACTTATGACAAATGTTAATGTAAGACCACAGAAATGTATATTAAAAAGCACTAAAAAGCACTTTTTAACAGAATATTCAACCATATTGAACTGGAATATTCTATTCAAATAATTAAATCAGTTAAAAATCCTATATTCCAGTTTTCTCATGTTGCTTAGGTACTCATTCCCACAGACAAGAATAATAAAGAATGTAGTGGTTTCATATGCTTTTCTGTTGAAATGTATACATCTGTCATGAGTAGGTGTAGGCAGTATATGATACCAATAAATTAATTTGTGAAAAAATATAGCCACATTGCTATATTAATCTAAAATATGGCATCCTTCTCCCCAAGGACAATAAGCAACTGTAACATTAACAACAACCTCATAAATGACGATAAATAAATGAATATACTCGGTACTGAAACTCAAAGCATTATTTCACCTAAGAAATCTTTGGATGGAGCTGAGATTTTGACTTGTCTTTCTTAAAAAGGACACTTAAATGAGAAGTAATCTCAATGTGACTTTGCTGGTACAATCTCTGATGAATGCTTCTTTGTCAATGTCGACTTCTTGGGAAATACATTTTCTACTTGAACTCCATTCAATTCCATTTCTTCTACTATCTAGCTAAACAGTTTTCAAACACACCTAACAAAGATCTAATGCTGAGCCCCAGAAGGCTTGCAGCATATGATCTCAAGGTCTATCATAACTGCTATACTTTCAAACATCTTCTTGAGATATAAACAGTCCTCAGTCGATATCGCAATATCTGTCAGTAGTACATTGAGATCCATACACTTCTTTTAGCTGTGTGAATCATAACTCTCACCTCTAAGCCCAGTCAGTGGGCCGGCCGGAAGAGACTGTGCATTATTATGCGATCATTATTATGGATTTGGCTGTGTTTGAAGTTACAGTACTGTATTAAATCAAAAGCTTCCCTCTTGTGAATAGCCTTTTGCTCAACGCACAGCAATAACACTTTTGGTAATCCTCTCACATGCATTGTAAACAAAATGCAAGGAGATTTAATAAAGAGCTCTAGAAATGGAGAGGTCATTGCTAATGGTAAAGAGCTTTGTGTATAACTCACTGTTCATCACACTGCAGATTTATTGCTAAAACGCCCATGCTATCCTGTTTGCCAATCTCAGCTGTGGGATTAACATATTCAAATTTGTTTCCTAACCCCAAATTAACTGACAGAGAATTTTCAAGACACATTGGTTTAATAGACAAATGCACTTCCTCTTTTCACTCACAGACAGTCCTTGCAACATTCCTGCTTGAAAAATACACATACACAATGCCTTGCAAAATTATTCAGACCCCTGACCAATTATCTGATTTTATTAAATTACAAATGGTTATAAAAATGTTGTTCTATTTGACATTACATATTATAACACTGACAATCAAAGGCAATTATTATAACCTGACATTGATTTCATTTTGGGAAATATTTGTAAGAAAAATAAGAGTCTGAAATGTATTACTTGTGTAATTATTCAACCCCTGTGCTGTTGAAACTCCTAGTTTACACAGATGAAAGAAAATGCCCTAACAAGGATACAATTGCATTATCATTGGCCTTCTCTTGTAAACCACTAAATTTGCTATCACTTTTTCTAATGATAAAACACACTGCTATTGTCTGGCTGTGAATCTGAAGGAAAATGGCCAAAATTTTCCTACTAAATTTAGGGAAAGGGTATAATATCCAAATGTTTAGATCTCCCAAGTGACGAAAGGTAGATCAGTAATCGGGAGGATGAACCTGCATCAAACTACCCAGGCATTGCCAAAGAAAAGGTTGTGCCTGAAAACATAATGCTCAAACAAGGAGACTTGTGAGATAAGCCTAACAGAGGACAGCAATCACTTTGAAGGAGATGCAGAGTTTAATGTCTGGGAGAATAATGGTGTACCAGTCAGCCATATCAAGAGCTCTGCATAACACTAGGAAATATGATAAGAGGGCAAGAAAGAAGCCTTGCTCTGAAGGTACATCTGGAGTATGGCAGAAAGCATGAAATTGACCCAGCTACAATGTGGGAAAAGGCTTTTTGGCCAAAACTCAGTGATATGTATGGTGAAAACTAACACTGGCCTTGCCTGAAAGAAACACCATCCCTACCGTGAATTATGGTGGAGACAGCATCATGTTGTGGGGATGCTTCTTTTCTGCAGAGACTGGGCATTTTGTTAAAATTAAAGGAAGCACACAGACATGGAGCCAGGAGACATAGGTAATCATAAAATGTCGGTTGCACAGACAACTTGGCGAAAGCTCACACACGATAGCTGGGGCAAGTTACTATAGGTGGTTTCACTAACTCCACTCTCCCAATAAGGAATAGAGTCCTGTTCACCTGTACAATACAAGGAGCAGGAGCCCCTCTGCAGCTATTAAGATGTACCTCCAAAAGGGATTTTTCTAATAGAGGTTTCTGCTAGGCCCAAAGCCTAGTCCTCCACACACAGATGGAGACTTGCTCAGCCGACATTCCACTCAGTACTGCTCCTGAATACAGATAGAGACATTATGAGTTGCTGACAAGGAAAGACTTTTAGTATATGTAATGTTTTAAGCACACAAAGTACGAAAACCTTCTCACAGAATAATGAAAAAATAAGGATATCATAATAAATTAATTTTCCACAAATGGAAAGACAAATAATGGGAAATACAGCAAGAGAACCTTCAGTCCACTAAAAAATGGAACCTAACCAAATATTAGCATAGAGCTTGAATACTTACGCAAGAAACATATTTACACTGCTCAAGAAAATTAAGGAAACACGAGTCTCAATGAAGGAAATATATTAAAGATCAAAATCTTTACTGGACATTGTGAAATTCATTGAGAACAAAATAACGTAAGAACGGTCAGTGGAAACCAAAATCACCAACAGATTCAGGGCTGGATTCAAACTCGCACCGATAATCAAAGTGAACAACTGAAATCACTGGCTGTTCCAACTTGCGTGAATTTCATCACAGCAACTCATAATGTGACTCAGTAGTGTGTATGGCCCCCACGTGCCTGTAAGCACTCCCGACAATGTCTGGGCATGCTCTTGATGAGATGGCAGATGGTGTCCTCGGAGATCTTCTCACAGATCTGGATCAGGGTATCAGTGAGCTCTTGGACAGTCTGTAGCGCTACTTGGTGGCGTTGGATGCACTAATACACAATGTCCCTGAGATTCTCAATTGGATTCAGTTCTGGGGAACATGAGGGCCAGTCAATGGCATCAATGTCTTCACCATCCAGGAACTGCCTGCACACACGGGCCACACAAGGTCGTGCATTGTCCTGAACTAGGAGGAACCCAGGGCCCATTGCACCAGCGTAAGGTCTGACGATGGGTCTGAGGATTTCATCCTGGTACCTAACAGCAGTTGGCTAGCATGTGGAGGTCTGTGCAACCCTCCAAGGATATGCCTCCCCAGTCCATTACTGACCCACCACCAAACCAGTCATGCTGGATGATGTTGCAGGCAGTATAACTTTCTGCAACACCTTGATACGCCTCACAGCTTCTGGCACACTGTAATTTGGAGTGACAAGACCAAAATAGAGCTTTATGGTCACAACCATAAGCACTATATTTGGAGAGGGGTCAACAAGGCCTATAGTGAACAGAATACCATCCCCACTGTGAAGTATGGTGGTGGCTCACTGATGTTTTGTGGTGTGTGAGCTCTAAAGGCATGGGGAATCTTCTGAAAATTGATGGCAAGATGAATGCAGCATGTTATCAGAAAATACTGGCAGACAATTTGCATTCTTCTGCACGAAAGCTGCGCATGGGACACACTTAGACTTTCCAGCATGACAATGACCCTAAGCACAAGGCCAAGTTGACACTCCAGTGGTTACAACAGAAAAAAGAGAAGGTTCTGGAGTGGCCATCACAGTCTCCTGACCTTAAACTCATCGAGCCACTCTGGGGAGATCTCAAACGTGCGGTTCATGCAAGACATCCAAAGGCTTTACATGACCTGGAGGCATTTTGCCAAGACGAATGGGCAGCTATACCACCTGCAAGAATTTGGGGCCTCATAGACAACTATTACAAAAGACTGCACACTGTCATTGATGCTAAAGGGGGATATACACAGTATTAAGAACTAAGGGTATGCAGACTTTTTAACAGGGGTCAGTTCATTTTTTCTTTGTTGCCATGTTTTGTTTTATAATTGTGCCATTCTGTTATGACCTACAATTGAATGTGAATCCCATAGGAAATAAAAGACAAGTGTTTTGCCTGCTCACTCATGTTTTCTTTGCAAATACATATATTAGCAATTCTCCAAGGGTATGCAAACTTTTGAGCACAACTTTATCTCCTCTATGGTCTTGAGACTGTACTAGGAGAACAAACCTTCTTGCGACGGCACATATGAATGTGCCCTCCTGGAGGAACTGGACTGCCTGTGCAACCTGAATGGACTGCAGGTACCACCTCATGCCTCCAGTAGTGACAAGGACACTAGCAAAATGCAAAACTAGAGAAGAATCAGTCAGGAAGGATAAGGAGAAAGCGATTGTCTGTGGCCACCACCTGCAAAACCATTTGCATATTGGGGGTCGTTTTGCTGTTGCCTCTCCGGTGCACCTGTTGTCACTTTCATTTGCACCAAAACAGGTGACATTGATTCACAATCGCTTTTGGTTCCTAACTGGACGGATTGATATCCCAGAAGTTTAAATTAACTTGGTGTTATATTGTGATGATTACGTGTTCCCTTATTTTTTTTGAGCAGTGTATTTTTTGTTTTATAAATATTCGCCAACATAAAAACCAATGTGAAACTTTCAGTTTAAGTGTTTTAAAACAAAATATCAAAGAACTACATTTCAATGTACCATTTGTAATACAGTCATTTGAGAGAATTGGTCAGGGGTCTGAATACTTTTTCACGGCACTTGTGACGACTGCGCCCTCTGCTGCCTCTCCTCCCCTTGCAGCGGGCAGGCTCCGGCGGTCGACGTCACCAGCCTTCTGACACCACCGCCCATCTCATCTATTTGTCTCACCATTGTGAGCATTGTTTGTGCTACGCCGTCATTAAAGACGTTAAACAACATGACTCCACGTTTCCTGCTCCTTATTTCTTCGAAGCCTGACAGAATAACACACCAAAAAGATATGGAGCACAGAGGAGCCGAAAGTGAGGCCAGTGTTGCGGATCTGGTAAAGGTACACTCGTCAAAGCTGGTCAACCTAGGCGCCACAATGGACAGCGTTCTAAAAGCAGTGCAGCGCCTAGAGATCTGGGGGGAACGAGCGGGCTCTCATCGACCATTACCGATGCAGCCTTCGCGAGGACGTCCGGAGGGAGTTGGCATGCCAGGACATGACCCTCTCCTTTGACCAGCTGGTGGAACTGTGGAACTCTATCCGTCTCGACAACCTGCTGGCTGCCCGAGGACGTCCAGGAAGAGGCCCGCCCGTTACACCCCACCAACTGGACACCGCCGTCCCCATGGACCTGGGGGTGGCTGCGCTCCCGGGCAGAGGTCAGGGAGGACAGGTGTGGGGTGCCTCTAAGAAGAGTCGGGGCCGTTCCGCTGCACCACACTACACCTCCTCCTCCGAGTCGAAAGGCGACAGGCACGGCACTTCCGCGTCACCCCAGTTAGCTCATGCCCATTCACCCCTTGCCTCTCCCCTCTCTCTATGCACCGTTCCTGTTGAGTTCCCCGGTTTTCCGTTGCTTTCCCAGTTTACGGCGCTGGTAGATTTGGGCGCTGCTGGGAATTTCATTGATAGGTCCTTCGCTTTGCGCTCGCACATTCCCCTTCAGGTCCTTGCCACCCCCCTACCCGTGAGAGCGTTGGACAACCGGCCGCTAGGGTCGGGTTTGGTCACCGAGTGTGTGGTCCCTCTCCTTATGGTCACCAGCTGTTGACACAGTGAAACCCTCTCCTTCCACGTCATCGACTCTCCCACGTTCCCTGTCGTGTTGGGTTTCCCCTGGTTGTCTCTCCATGACCCCGTCATTTCTTGGTCTAGTCAGGGTCTTTCGGGGTGGTCGCGGAAGTGTCAAGGTAGGTGTTTGGGTGTTTCCGTGGGCTCGACCACGGTGGAAAGTCCAGACAGTGCTCCCGCTGTACCAATTCCCCCCGAATACCTGGACTTGACCGCGGTTTCTTCCAAGGCTAAGGCCACTGTATTGCCACCTCACAGACCGGGGGATTGCGCGATAAACCTCATTGACGGAGCCGCACTCCCTAAGGGTCGCGTGTATCCACTGTCCAGCACCGAGATGGCGGCGATGGCGACGTATGTTGAGGAGGCTACAGGGGTACATTAGGCCCTCCATGTCACAGGTCTCCTCAAGTTTCTTGTTTGTGTAAAAGAAGGACGGTGGTTTGAGCCCGTGCATCGATTAAAGGGCGCTGAACAAGATCACCATTCCATTCAGCTACCCTCTTCCTCTGATCTCTGCGGAGGTCAAGAAGATGCACGGGGTCCGCTTTTTCACGAAATTGGACCTCAGGAGTGCCTATAACCTGGTGCGTATCCAGGAGGGGGACGTGTGGAAGACAGCCTTCAGCACCACCTCCGGCCACTATGAGTGATGCCGTACGGTTTGAGGAATGCCCCATCAGTCTTTCAATCTTTCATCAACGATGTGTTCAGGGACATGTTATACGAAGGCGTGGTGGTGTATATCGATGACATCTTGATATACATGGCTACCCGCGCTGAGCATGTCTCGATGGTGCGCAGAGTGCTTGTTAGACTGTTGGAGCATGACCTGTACGTGAAGGCCAAGAAGTGTCTGTTCTTCCAGTCGTCTGTGTCCTTCCTGGGGTATCACATTGACGCCGTGCGTAATTGGCCGACCCCGACCACGGTTAAGGGAGTGCAATGATTCTTAGGCTTCTCGAATTACTACAGGAGGTTTATCCGGGGCTTTAGCCAGGTCGCGGCTCCGATCACCTCCCTTCTGAGGGGTGGGGCGACCTGGTTGCGGTGGACCGCGGAGGTGGAGCGGGCGTTTGTGGAACTGAAACATCGTTTCACCACCGCTCCCGTCCTGGCCCATCCCGACCTGTCGCTCCAGTTCATCGTGGAGGTGTACGCATCCAACTGTGAGCTCGGGGCCGTCCTCTCCCAGCGGATGGGGAGTCGTAACACGTTCCGTCCCTGCGCCTTCTTCTCACAGAAGCTCAGTGCGGCGGAGCAGATTTACGATGTGGGTGATCACGAGCTATTGGCCATAGCAAGGTGGGCTATGTTCTTCACCCGGTTTGTTTTCACTCTTACATACAGGCCGGGGAGCAAGAACGTCAGGGCCGACGCGCTGTCTCGTCAGCATGACACAGAGGACGACGATGTGACGAGCCCTTTCCGCCCACGTGCCCTAAGGGTCGCACGTATGTGCCGGCATCTATCCATGACCGGCTCATCTACTGGGCCCATACATCTCCCTCCTCCGGTCATCCTGGTATTGGTCCGACGATGCGTGCCCTGGCCGGTAAGTACTGTTAGCCCACCTTAGCTATGGACGTGAGGGTGTACGTCTCTTCCTGCTTGGTGTGCGCCCAGAATAAGGCACCCCGACACCTGCCAATGGGTAAGTTGCACCCGTTACCCATTCCACAACGACCATGGTCCCACCTTTCTATAGATTTCCTTACCAATCTTCCCCCTTCACAGGGCCATACCACCATCCTGGTAGTTGTGGAGCGGTTCTCGAAGTCCTGCCGCCTCTTGCCTCTGCCCGGCCTTCCCACTGCCCTACAGACCGCGGTGGCTCTGTTTTCAAACGTCTTCCGGCACTATGGGGTGCCCGAGGACATTGTGTCTGACCGGGGTCCCCAGTTCATGTCAAGGGTTTGGAAAGCGTTTATGCAGCACCTGGGGGTCTCGGTCAGCCTGACCTCGGGCTACCATCCCCAGTCCAACGGGCAGGTGGAGTGTGTCAACCAGGAAGTGGGCAGGTTCCTTCGATTGTACTGCCAGGACCGGCCGGGGGAGTGGGCGGAGTTCCTGCCATGGGCGGAATACGCCCTGAACTCCCTTCACCAGTCCTCCACGGGGATGTCGCCGTTCCAATGCGTTCTGGGATACCAGCCGGTCCTGGCACCCTGGACCCTGAGCCAGACCCCTGCGGTGTACCCCTGCGGTGGACAACTGGTTCCGGCAGAAAACTTACGCTGACCGCCACCGCAGGGAGGCCCCGGTGTATCGTCCGGGTGACCGGGTCTGGCTCTCGACCAAGGACCTGCCACTCCGCCTGCCCTGCCGGAAGCTGAGACCGCGGTTTGTGGGGCCCTTTAAAGTCCTCAGGAGAGTCAACGAGGTAACATATCGGTTGCGCCTTCCCCCTGACTACCGTATTAACCCCTCATTTCATGTGTCTCTCCTCAGGCCGGTGGTGGCTGGTCCCCTTCAGGGTTGTGAGGTGCGGGAGGTTCCCCCCCACCCCTCTCGACATCGGGGGGGCCCCGGCGTACTCCGTCCGCTCCATCGTTGACTCGAGGCGCCGGGCAGGGGGCCTCCAGTACCTCGTGGAGTGGGAGGGGTTCGCCCCGGAGGAGCGGAGCTGGGTCCCGGTGAAGGACGTTCTGGCTCCTGCCCTCCTCCACGACTTCCATCGCCGACGCCCGGATCGTCCTGCTCCGCGCCCTCCGGGCCGGTGTCGTCGCGCGGCTACAGGAACACGTTGGGGGGGGCGGGGGGGGGGGGGGGG
>JACXGI010001445.1:57354-67927 GCA_016801175.1 Esox masquinongy | reverse complement strand
TTACCAGTACCTGGTTTAAGGACCATGGTATCCCTGTTCTTAATTGGCCAGCAAACTCGCCTGACCTTAACCCTATAGACAATCTATTGGGTATTGTGAAGAGGAAGATGCGATACGCCAGACCCAACAATGCAGAAGAGCTGAAGGCCACTATCAGAGCAACCTGGGCTCTCATAACACCTGAGCAGTGCCACAGACTGATCAACTCCATGCCATGCCGCATTGCTGCAGTAATTCAGGCAAAAGGAGCCCCAACTAAGTATTGAGTGCTGTACATGCTCATACTTTTCATGTTCATACTTTTCAGTTGGCCAACATTTCTAAAAATCCTTTTTTAGTATTAGTCTTAAGTAAATTTCTAATTTTCTGAGATACTGAATTTGGGATTTTCATGAGTCGTCTTTTGGACAGCTGTGAAGTCAGCAGTCTTCCCCATGATTGTGTTTGCAGGTGTTTTGAGTTAATTAGCTGATTAGTGTGGCACCAGGTGTCTTCAATATTGAACCTTTTCACAATATTCTAATTTTCTGAGATACTGAATTTGGGATTTTCATGAGTTGTCAGTTATAATCATCACAATTAAAAGAAATAAACATTTGAAATATATCAGTCTGTGTGTAATGAATGAATATACTACACAAGTTTCACTTTTTGAATGGAATTACTGAAATAAATCAACTTTTTGATGATATTCTAATTTTATGACCAGCACCTGTATATATTAACTTGATAACAAAACATAAAAGCCATATGTGGTTTAAAAACGTTGACATATAATTTCAAAGAAGAAAAAAATGACAGTAGATGTGAATACAGTACTTAAAAAGTCCCACCAAAACGTCTGTACACTACTGTCTTCTTGACTTGCTATTTGGTGGTGTAAGAGCTACAGTTAATATTTGAAAATAGTTGCTAAGTATTATCAGAACTGTATTTTTGAAAACCGTTAATTATGTGTACGCGGTGGACCCTGACTTGGGCAACTGTTGCAAGGACAACAAAAGCAGGATTTGCTAGCTACCGTTTCTGTGTAGCTCATTGCCAACGGCTATCAATAATAGGTTATTTATTCCCCAGATAACTAGCTCGTTCGCTTTAAAAACAGGCGACATTAAAATAATGTAGCTACGATGAACGTTATAATTCTATGAAAACATGAACCGCTGCAACTTCATTACGAATAACGGCAGGTCCGTAGTATACTAGTATATGACAAATAGCTAACAAAGTTACGATTAGCGAGACAGCTAGGTATCTTAACGTCGTTACCACTATTTTAAGTCAGCAGCTAACGGTTGCTAGTTAGCTAGCTAGTTAACCAGTTTTAGATTCCAAAGCGACAAGAGAAACTATTAATATGCTACTCAAATCAAATCGGAGAAAGTTAAAGCAGATTACCTACACGAGTATTTGCACCAAATAGTAATTCACCTGGTTAAAATACGGAGTAAGATGTTTTCTTACCTTCTTTTTAAAACCAACTCACCACTAGGCGCAGAGAAATTACGTCAATAAAATAGTGGCTTATGGGATATGTAGTACTTCGTGTAAAGTGTCCGAGAATAATGGACTGACATTAAAAGCCAGTCTGTCTACCAGGATACTAGGTAATGTCAAAAACGCTGTTGTTGTTTTTCCACCCAAGAATGCAGATTTCGGTTAAAGTAGACAAAAAGTGTTTACAATGAGAAACACACTTAAAACATGTCTTTTGAATGTAGTTCAATGTATCCACTGCCCAGATATCATTTTGAATTGGTTAAACCCATTGGACAAACAGTATCTAAAGTGATTTACTGAAGCAAACATATATCCACTTTGGTCAGTGTCACAGTAACCTGTCAAACAAGGCCTACTATGTTAAAACCAGACCAACAGATGTAACATGTGCACCGTGGCACAGACAGCGTCATTAGCTCAGTGTCTCTTTAAGCGCCAAGGGTCACATCAGTACATTCACAGTGGTGAACTCAGTGGCTACCATGCAGTGGAGGGCACGGCCCTCTTAAGAGTATACTTAGAAGCCAGAGAGATTTAAACATAATTTACTAAGGGAGAGCAAGAAAGATTCTAAAGAGCTACTGAGATAAACATAATTCACTGAGGAAAGTGGAGAGTTATTTTTGGGTTGTTGTTTATTTTTGTGTGTCACTGTTAATAACTTGAGTCATGTGTGCCAGAAGGCACAGGTTGCTCTTTTTGTTTTTGTCTCCATACTTGTGTGTTTTTGATCATACATTCAGAATATGTGTATTTTGTTTAACATTCAAAGGCTATGTAGATTTTGTAAAAAAAACCCCAAAAACATTATTATATTATTTAACTAGGTAGGTGTCCAGTATGAACCAATTCTGATTTTTAATGACAAATTGTCAAAATGCATTACTTTGCAAACAGACAACACACATACCAAAAATAGTATAAAATAAAGAAAAACAAATCAACAGATTTTACACTCTATACAAGGAATAGACAAAGAAATACATTAAATTACATAAAATACAGTGGGACAACCACACATTGTTTTGTGGGATTTAGCAGGTGTAATTAACTGATAGCAGCTTGTTCAGTTTATTATTAATGAGTGAGGTGAGACAGAAAAGCCAAACTAAATTCATTGTCAACCAAAGGAAGTATGATTCATTTTTAAAGGTGTAAAGGATGATTTGTTGGAGTCGGAAACCATTTATGGATTTACCTTTAGACTGAAGGTGGATGATATGTGTATTAAATGAGATTGAGAAGTCAAGCGAAGTGTCAATTTATTTGTAGGTTTTGACATACCCCTACTCAGTCCCATTCAAGGTGAAGATGTTTAGCAGCAGGGATTATGAGGTATGTTCCAATTATAAAGCATATATTTTGGGTTTTGGTATTAAGCAGTGAATGGAGGTCAGATAAGGCTAATTGGATGTTATTAAAGCTATGTTACAGGATGGAAAGCAAATTAAACAGTAACTTACCTGTTGTATACAGGATAGTGACATCAGAAAAAAGGTTACCGGCTATAGGCACAACATTATTAATACACACAGAGGACAGGATCTGTCCAAGAATTGAACCCTGAGGAACACCAATGATACCACCAGAAAGGTGTGGACAGCAGGCGTTCAGATTTGATGCATTGTACGTGGTCAGATGAGTTTCTAAACCAGACTAGACAGAGCTCTGAGAAGCCTAAGTTACTCAGTTTATTAATTAGGATGACAGAGTAATAGGTTTTAGTCAAATCAACAAAAAAAAAGCAGGTATGATTTAGTGTAGGACATTAAGAGATGTTGAGATACACCCATAACCAGCACTGTAGAGCTAAACAATATACTGTTGATTATATGTGAGAAACTACATTTTTTAATTGTTATTAAGTTAAATGTGAATATACTTCCACTTTTGCGATACTGTGTGTACGTACGTTCCTTTGTTTACTTACGTATATGTGTTAACTGCTTTTGTATACAAATTAATGTGTGTTGTTTTTCTGTTGGGTGAAGCGCAGTTGCCCATGTTACGTCAGTGCGAGTAGCTGTGTGCGTGAGTCTCAGTGGGAACAGCCATGCTGGCGTTTCTCAGTGTGTTGCTCTGCCAGCTCCTGTTCCTGTAGTCAGGAAACCTGCGCTCCAGCACAGAAGGGCTGGCAGACACAATACACAACAGCCTGCCTGGAAGGGGAGAGAGAGGAACCGGGAGGGGAGAGGCTGTACAGAGAAACAGTGGAGTGAGTGGTTGTGGGAGAGGGGAAGTGGGAGAGAATGGGAGGGAGGAAGGCAGGGGGGGAGAGGGGAGAGCGTGAAGAGAGAGGTTGGAAGGGAGACAAGTAGTGGGCAGGGAGGTAATGGAGAGTTTGGGAGTGAGAAAGACTAGGTTGAGAGAGGAGTGTTAGGAGGGAGATGGGGAGTAAATAAACAAAGAGGATTAGTCTGTGGAGTGCAGAGGAGCTGAGAGGGGAGGGGAGCAGACGGAGCGAAGGCACAAGGTTGAGAAGCGAGGGCGTTGGGAGAAGGGCATTTGCAGGTGCATGTTGAACAGTTGATGACCTGAGTGATGTATTGAATCCAGATGCTCATCCAGACGTTCCTTCAATCCTCCAACACCTCCAACCGCTTCCCACATTCAAAACAGAGCCCCCCAATTCCCTGCAGCATTGAAATCACAGCTTGAAGGGAAACAGGGAGGCAAAGAGGTACAGAGAGAGAGAGAAAGAACGCAGATACTATATCAGTAACTCAGGAAAGAGGCGATGTGACTCATGACTCCAGAGAGACATAAAGCTGAACAATTAGTTTTTGAGGTTCGCCTTCAACATACTGTAAATGGTTATTTTATTACAAGTCAGAGATGAGTCAGAGATAGCTGTTGAAAAAGAACAAAAGAGATATTGAGCGTTTTCTTTTGAGAGATATAGACAGATATATAACTCCAACTCTGAGTAACGTGAAGAGAGACAAGAGAGAACCACAGAGAACAATTGCAACAAACAGGAACCCTCTGTTTCCTGTCTGTCGCAGGTTATGTGGTCATGAGACGGCTGCAATGCCTGACTGTGTGCCCAGGATGAGAGTGTGTCATACTGTACTGTACTGTGTGTATGTGTGTATGCGTGTGTGTGTGCAAGCGAGCATGTGTGGTTATTCCGCTTATAACAAGGGCAGTTAGGCTATTCCTATGGCTTAGGGATGAATATGTAGCTGGGTTGTGTTAGGCCAAACAGTGTGTGGTGGCCATGAGAGCCATATGAGGATGGCACTGCACTTGTGCGCTCCCGCCAACCTATGTCCAAACACACCTGTTTCAGCTGCCGCTGTGACGATAGAACCAAGTAAAAGAGGCTGCAATAAAAAAGAGGAATGCGTTTCAGTCATTCGCTTTCCTTTTACCGCCCATCATCCAGTGCGTCCTAGTAAATCACGTCGGTAGGATATAGGTAAGATATGTTTTGCAGAGGCCTGCTTTTTCTTACTGGGGTATTGTTTACTGACCTTAATAGCTGTCGTTACCGATTGCCCTCATGGTGGATTGCTGTACTGTAGTACTGTCTCCTTTCCCCCCTCCAACAAAATCAGTGGTCGCTTTTGTGTTTTAACAAATGCCTTGTGTCAGAGGAACAGACTAACAACAACATGAGCTCCATGCCTTCCTGCGGTGTGATGTCCGTTAACATTATCGTTATTGACGCGGGAACTAATTGGCACATGCTACGAGAGCCTCGGGCTGTGTTAAATTGGACTGCGCTATTTCCTTCCGACATCAGTGCATGAGACCAGGGGATACATTGATTTGAATAAGGGAATGTGGGTCACTTCACTGTACTGAAACAGCATGGGTTTGGATATGTACATGGTCCAAACGGCACCCCTATTGCCTACATAATGTAACACTTTTGACCAGCATCCAATGGGTCCTGGTCAAAAGATGGGCACTACATATGGAATGGGGTACCATTTGGAATGTAGGCTGCATCAGGACTGGAGCATGCTGATTTTGTTTTCCATTTCACATGGATGTTCTTCTCTACAGTCTCTGTATTTTAGGTATCTTTGCCAGTCCTTTGTTAACTACAATAAAAGCTCAGCATAGGTTTGTTAATAAACCATTGGGGGGAGTTATTCATTTCCATTTGGATAACCATGAAGTGTTCTGACCTTATGGCTAATCACATATATATATACATATATAATCATATATAAATATATATCCACTACCGTTCAAAAGTATGGGGTCACATGGAAATGTCCTTGTCTTCCATGAAAACATACATGAAATGAGTTTGAATAGGAAATATAGCAAAACAAATAGGAAATACAGCTATTTACAAGGTTAGAAATCATGATTTTTAATGGAAACAATTGTGTCCTTTATACTTTGCTTTCATCAAATAATTCTCCATTTGCAGCAATTACAGCCTTGCAGACCTTTGGCATTCTAGTTGTCAATTTGTTGAGGTACTCTGAAGAGATTTCACCCCATGCTTCCTAAAGCACCTCCCACAAGTCGGACTGGCTTGATGGGCATCTCTTACGTACCATGCGGTTAAGCTGCTCCCACAACTGCTCAGTAGGGTTGAGATCTGGTGACTGAGCTGGCCACTCCATTATAGACATTATAGACTGCTTCTTCCCTAAATAGTTCTTGCATAGTTTGGGGCTGTGCTTTTGGTGATTGTCCTGTTGAAGGAGCAAATTGGCACAGGGTATGGCATGTCATTGCAAAATGGAGTGATAGCCTTCCTTCCTCAAGATCCCAATAGTCATTTACAACATTAACATTTTACACTGTATTTCTGATCAACCTGATATTATTTTGATGGACCAAAAAATTGCTTTTCTTTCAAAAAGAAGAACATTTCTAAGTGAACCCAAATTTCTGAACGGTAGTGTAAGTAGCTGGGAAATAATATATAATATAATGTACAGTGCCTTTGGAAATTATTGAGACCTCTTCATGTTTTTCACATTCTTCACTTTCAAGAAGGTTACTGTGAAAACAAACCAAGTTCAACCGGCCTGCGATTAGAAGGAATGAATGTTGTTGCCCTCGTTGGATTCGAACCAGGGTCTCCTATGTGACAGTCTGTGTCTTTAACCAGTATACTACTAAGCTATACATGTACAGAATGTTCTGCATTGTTAAACCAACTTGTCGAAACTCCACAGATCTCAAATCTAGTTTCCTACATTAGCTAACATCCAAACCAACAACAGGCATAACAGGGTTGATACACTACATTCAACGCGTTAAATTAAAAAGAGATTACTGTAGGGACCGATTGGGACATGCTACCTTGTCATAAAATTACGTCTCGACATTAGATAATTTTGTCACGCATTAACATCACACCAAGTTTGAATATTTAGTTAGACACCATTAAGCATTGTGTTAAACTGACGTTTCTTATTAAATTTACTTCCACCACAAATAGCATCTATGAACTGTATGGCTTTTGACACTGGCCGTTTTAGCAGCTTATTAGCCAGTAATAGGCCTACTGGAATTTACTTACTACTTAGTCATAAGAATTGAGCAATTGCTAGCGAGACTGAAGATGAACTTTACACTGCCAAAGCTATTTAATTTCATGGCACAACAGTGTTCATTTTTCTTTCATTCGTGAATAACATTGATACAATAACTATCAATATAGGTGACGATAACTGACTTTTTCATCTAGGGAAAAGACAAGAGAATTGTGGAAACCCCTCCTCTTTTACTGCGCAATGCGTTGTGGTATATATTACCCCGGACGCGTCTTTCGAAAATACACCAGAAATAGTCGCAATATAACCGTAAACAGTTTCATTTTAGGCTTACTGTAACGTAGCTACAGAAGCTTGTAGCCAGCAAAGTTTTTGTCTATCCTGAACAAATACTAATGCATATATTGCTCTGTCGAGAGCGAGGATTGAACACCAGTCACCCACATGGCAGTCCACATCTCTAACCAATATGCTATTTGATAAGCGGTTGTCAGTCAGTCAGGCACTCAGTAAGAGACATTCGCTCTTCTTGGCCGGCTGCTCTTACGCGAGCCAGCAAAAACTGGACAATTCTATAAGCTGTTTATGTAGGGACAGACATTCCTTTAAATTCCTTCAATTCTCTCCACTGAGGAAATGCTGCACTTATGTTGACTCTTGTTTTATTTGTTACTTTATCTTTTTTGTGTTCAGCCTGACTTTCCAAAGTCTTCTTTCAATTCTTTGCGTTTTTCGTTGTGTATGCTGTAGTAGACAAGGGAGGAAATGGCAGTTTGTCACCCAGGGGCGGTATTCAGAAAACATTGTAAAGGGATAGTTATTCGAAAAATCATATGTTGGTGACAGTCCCCTTACCCCGAGTAGGTCCTTCAGGGACATAGCGTCATTTTTAAAAACTATCCACTATTTAGCTCTGTCTCAGTCAGTAATAAGCGTTATTAACATCGTACATATTCATGAATGGAAACCGTACATACCACTATCGCAAAGCTGAATTGCAAGCAGACAACTACTCCAAACTAAGACAAGTGGTGTAGTTTACCTCAAAGAACATGACAATGTTGTATTCCTCTAAATAAAGTTTTAATTTTCGCGATAGAATTCTAATTTCAAATAAACGGTTACTTCCTGTGTTTACCAGTGAGTTTGTTCACAATTGTATTAATCCACATTTGTTCGGGAAGAGTAAGTGTATTCACAGTAAACGAAAGTTAGTATTCGCTAGCTAGAAAGCAAGTTACCTATTGTGTCTTCGATATTCCCCTCGGATAGTCAAACTTTATTTGCTTGAGAGAGAAAGGAAAATACATATATATTATGTCTGACTCTGAATACGAGCAGGAAGAAGATTTTTTGGGGGATATAACTTTACTTGTTCTAACCATAGTGTACAGATGATGAATTGACCAAATAGAAGCTTGGCGAGCAGCTATGGGGGGCGATGGTGATCACATTAATCCCCAACCCTTGCCCAGAATATCTAGAGGCAATGTGTACATTGTGTATTATAACATAGCAATCGGACGTATTACTTACAATCTGTCTTGTCTCCACGGGTTGAACTGGGTAACTTGATGGAATTGCATTCGCCTTTAGTCTTTGAAGTGAACGTGGGGCACGATCCTCTGTATTAAAATGTTTCTTGCAAAAAATGTATGTCTCATTGGTGAAGTTGCTCCATTGATTCTCCCACAATACGACTCAGGATAGACAGAGGTATTGTCCCAATTGCAGAGCGGGTAGAATTTAATTAACTCAAGATCCACGAGCAGGCAGAAGTCGACATCGATACTTACAAAAAAAGGAAATCCAGAAGTTCAAAGTTCAAAGTTTATTTATCAAATGCACCGAATAACAGTGTCATCCAGCACAATGAAATTCGTGTGACATGGCACACGACATCTATATAGTAAGAATTAAGAAATATATAAAGCAAAAATATAGCAAAAAATATAGTAATAATATACATAAGTGTAAACTAGCAGCAATTTTAAAAAGCTAGGCAAAGCAACCTATCTTCACATAGCTTGTTGAGGTTAAAGTTCATGCTCACCTCGATGACATCACTGTCGAAGAACAGAAGCTGTGTATGGTGGCTATATGAAATAGTTCCCTAGTGCCAGTTTGAATTCAGCCAATTCCGCCATCTGCTTTGTCCGTGTACAGTTTAAAAAAATCTATTTTTTTGGTCTAAGAGTATTTCACAAAGCATTTTAAATCTGTGAAAAGTTAGGGGTAGTCAAGAGGACTTGTAAGCCACTAAGACCAATCAGCCTGGTTAGGCTAGTGTCTGAGTGCCCAAGGACATTTTACACCACTGAGGCAGTTGGCGATAGAGCCTTGGGTGCTGAGCATCCTCCTAATAAATGCAAAAGATGTTTCCAATTATAGATTAAATGTTAATATAATCTGAGATTACATATATAGTGAGGTAAATTTATGTATAAATACATAAATGTATTTTATATGTATTCAAAACATATTTAAATACATATAAATACAGTGGGGCAAAAAAGTATTTAGTCAGCCACCAATTGTGCAAGTTCTTCCACTTAAAAAGATGAGAGAGGCCTGTAATTTTCATCATAAGTACACTTCAACTATGAGAGACAAAATGAGAAAACAAAATCCAGAGAATCACATTGTAGGATTTTTAATGAATTTGTTGGTAAATTCCTCGGTAAAATAAGTATTTGGTCACCTACAAACAAGCAAGATTTCTGTCTCTCACAGACCTGTAAATTCTTCTTTAAGAGGCTCCTCTGTCCTACACTCGTTACCTGTATTAATGGCACCTGTTTGAACTTGTTATCAGTATAAAAGACACCTGTCCACAACCTCAAGCAGTCACACTCCAAACTCCACTATGGCCAAGACCAAAGAGCTGTCAAAGGACACCAGAAACAAAATTGTAGACCTGCACCAGGCTGGGAAGACTGAATCTGCAATAGGCAAGCAGCTTGGTGTGAAGAAATCAACTGTGGGAGCAATTATAAGAAAATGGAAGACATACAAGACCACTGATAATCTCCCTTGATCTGGGGCTCCACGCAAGATTTCACCCCGTGGAGTCAAAATGATCACAAGAACGGTGAGCAAAAATCCCAGAACCACACGGGGGACCTAGTGAATGACCTGCAGAGCTGGGCCCAAAGTAACAAAGGCTACCATCAGTAACACACTATGCCGCCAGGGACTCAAATCCTGCAGTGCCAGACGTGTCCCCCTGCTTAAGCCAGTACATGTCCAGGCCCGTCTGAGGTTTGCTAGAGAGCATTTGGATGATCCAGGAAAGGATTGGGAGAATGTCATATGGTCAGATGAAACCAAAATATAACTTTTTGGTAAAAACTCAACTCGTCGTGTTTGGAGGAGAAAGAATTCTGAGTTGCATGCAAAGAAAACCATACCTACTGTGAAGCATGGGGGTGGAAACATCATGCTTTGGGGCTGTTTTTCTGCAAAGGGACCAGGACGACTGATCCGTGTAAAGGAAAGAATGAATGGGGCCATGTATCGTGAGATTTTGAGTGAAAACCTCCTTCCATCAGCAAGGGCATTGAAGATGAAACGTGGCTGGGTCTTTCAGCATGACAATGATC
>JACXGI010001445.1:33047-57254 GCA_016801175.1 Esox masquinongy | reverse complement strand
ACAATGAAGGAGTGGCTTCGTAAGAAGCATTTCAAGGTCCTGGAGTGGTCTAGCCAGTCACCAGATCTCAACCCCATAGAAAATCTTTGGAGGAAGTTGAAAGTCCGTGTTGCCCAGCGACAGCCCCAAAACATCACTGCTCTAGAGGAGATCTGCATGGACGAATGGGCCAAAATACCAGCAACAGTGTGTGAAAACCTTGTGAAGACTTACAGAAAACGTTTGACCTCTCTGTCATTGCCAACAAAGGGTATATAACCCTAAGTATTGAGATGAACTTTTGTTATTGACCAAATACTTATTTTCCACCATAATTTACCAATAAATTCATTAAAAATCCTACAATGTGATTTTCTGGATTTTTTTTTCTCATTTTGTCTCTCATAGTTGAAGTGTACCTATGATGAAAATTACAGGCCTCTCTCATCTTTTTAAGTGGGAGAACTTGCACATTTGGTGGCTGACTAAATACTTTTTTGCCCCACTGTACGTTCATGTTTTTATAGGTTAAATACATTGACAGGTAGAGAAAATATTGTGGTCTAGTGTAGTTGAAAATAATTGGCCTAATATCCTATTACCTGTGGCAGTTGTTTGCCTGAGACTGCAAAGAATGCCTACGCTTTTCACACTCATGGGTGGTTCTGCACAGAAGGGGTTTAGAAGTTAACCCAACTCCAGATGTTCCTATTATAATGTCCTTCCTTTCATGCACAAGTAGGCCAAGAAGTAAAACCTGTTCTTGCATCCAGTTTGGTTTTCGTTTTCATTTTCACAATGTAGCGTCACACATCTTATTAACAGCAATGGTGGTTCTAGTATGAAAATAAAAGGCTGCTTATATGCATATCCGCTAATTGTTTACAAGCTGCCAGACATGTAAGAGGCTGACAATTAGATAAACATATACTTGACTAGTCAGTAAATCATTATTGGTTTTATGTTAAATCAGTGACACTTACCTTGTGATTTGAATATCTTTATTTTAATAGGTCAACATGACACATCCTTCCAACTATGATAAATTCACTGACAGAGACCCATCCCCTATCAGCCAATCACTAGGGGCATAGTAAGTAAGCTTGTTCATGGAAAATGACATCATCCTTTTAGCTTAAGTTGCCGCTAACTTTATTGGCGGTTGACTTGTCCTGATCGCTTCACAGGTATTTTTTGTCAGTATTGGAGACAAGGCATTCACGTCTGTTTACTCAGCACTACTTTAACAATAACAGCCTAAAAACGCGTTAGTAGGCTACATATCTGTTAGTAGAATGGATGTGTAGCTGAGGGTACAGCAAAGGACTGTGTTTTCTAATGGGATGACTGTAGGTGTTGATGGATACCTGGGCTTTGCCCCTGGCACTTGACACCTGTTGTTGGTAAGGACACAACAGATGAGAAGAGGATGAAGTTTTGTGTTCATTATTGAAATCCTAGGCACATGGGCAGTTCTCTCAGCCTGATGTTAGGTAAATATTTAGCTGTGTGTGTTTGTGGTTCTTTAAACAAAACAGAGGAGAGAAAGTGTCACTAACACAGCATTAGTAATAAAACATCTATAGCAAAGATCGTATTGAATTCAGTAGGCTACAATTCTATCACTATACATATAAACTGCTCAAAAAAATTAAGGGAACACATAAATTACACATTGGGTCTCGATGAAGGAAATATACAATGCGTGCACAATTATTAGGCAAGTGAGTATTCTGATCATATTATTATTTCTATGCACATTTTCCAACTCCAAACCATACAAATTTGAATGCTCATTGGATTGAATCATTTTCAGGTGATATGTATTTGTGGAATGAGAAAGGGTGTGGCAACAGTGAATAACGCCTTATATCAAGGTGTGCAGAATTATTAGGCAGCTTCATGACCTCAGGTAAAATGGGCCAAAAAAGAGATTTAACTGACACTGAAAAGTCATAAATTGTAAAATGCCTTTCAGACGGATGCAACACTCTTGAAATAGCTATAAATATAGCTTGAAATAACTATTGAGGCGTGACCACCGGACACTCAAACGTTTTGTTGCGGATAGTCAACTGGGGTGCAAAAAATGCATGGAGAAGAAAAGACGCAAATTAACTGCAAAAAACTTGAGAAGAATTAAAGGTGAAACTAACAGGAACCCATTATCCTCCAGTGCCACCATATACCAGAACTGCAACCTACCTGGAGTGTCCAGAAGTACAAGGTGTCAAGTGCTCAGAGACATGGCCATGGTCAAGAAGGCTGAAAGAACACCACCACTGAATACTGAATAAGATTCACACGTTAAAGAGTATAGATTGGGCAAAGAAATACCTGAAGACAGATTTTTCAAAGGTTTTATGGACAGGTGAAATGAGATTAACTCTGGATGGACCAGATGGATGGGCCTGTGGCCATCATTAATGGACACGGCACCACTTCGAGTCAGTCGCCAGCAAGGTGGAGGAGGGGTACTGGTATGGGCTGCTATCATTAAGGATGAGGTAGTTGGACCTTTTCAGGTTGAAGATGGACTGAAACTCAACTCCCCTACCTACTCCCAGTTTCTGGAAGATACTTTCTTCAAGCAGTGGTACAGGAAGAAGTCCTCAGCATTCATGTGACAGCATTCTTTCACGTCTGTCACATGTGCTCAGTGTGAACCTACTCTCATCTTTGAAGAGAACGGAGCGCCAATGGTGGATCTGCTAATTCTGGTGTTCTCTGGCGAATGCCAATCGAGCTGCACGATGCTGGAAGGATAAGGAGGGAACAATTGTCTGTGGCCACCACCTGCCAAACCATTCTCTTTTTGGGGGTTGTCTCCAGTGCACCAGTTGTCACTTTCATTTGCACCAAAACAGGTAACATTGATTCACAATCGCTTATGCTTCCTAACTGGACAGATTGATAACATTGAAGTTTAATTAACTTGGTGTTATACTGGGATAACGTGTTCCCTTAATTTTTTTGAGCAGTGTATACAATATACAGCTCTGGAAAAAATTAAGAAAACCACTGCACCTTTTTCTTAAATCAGCATCTCTACATGGATGGCAGCCATTCCATTCCAGTGTCTGTTAAATTCCAACACAGGCACACCTCATTTTACTTAATGAGGTACTGATTAGGTGATTACCTGAACCAAATCTAATTTAATGAGGAAAAGTATAAAAAAAACACTGCTGTGGTCATCACTATCCCCTTGCAATAGGACCAGCTGGATGGCAAAAACAGTGCAAGTAGTACCTCAAAGGTAATTTGAATAAAATATAATTATTCAGCAATGCAAAAGAGTTGAAAACAAAAGCTTTCAGTGAGGAAAAGAAGGGTTCAATTCTGACTTTACTGGCAGAGGGATACAGCAAGCGTCAGGTTGCTTCCATCCTGAAAATTTCAAAGACGGTGGTTCATAGGAACAAGGTCAAGCAACAGACATTGGGGACAACAAAGCTACAGACTGGCAGAGGGCGAAAACGACTGTCTACTGACCGAGATGACCGGCAACTCATTTGAATGTCACTCAACCACCGTAGGATGACATCAATTGACCTACAAAAAGAATGGCAAACAGCAGCTGGGGTGTACTGCATGGCGAGGACGGTTCGAAACAGGCTCCTAGGGGCAGGGCTGAAGTCGTGTAAAGCTCGAAAAAAGCCCTTCATCAATGAGAAGCAAAGAAGAGCCAGGCTGAAGTTTGCAAAAGACCATAAGGATTGGACTGTAGAGGAATGGAATAAGGTCATGTTCTCTGACGAGTCAAATTTTCAGGTTAGACGGAGACCTTGAGAGGCCTATAAGCCACAGTGTCTCACACCCACTGTGAAATTTGGTGGAGGATCGGTGATGATCTGGGGATGCTTCAGCAAGGCTGGAATCGGGCAGATTTGTCTTTGTGAAGGATGCATGAATCAAGCCAAGTACATGGTTATCCTGGAAGAACACCTGCTTCCTTCTGCTCTGATAACTTTCCCCAACTCCGATAATTGTTTTTTCCAGCAGGACAATGCTCCATACCACACAGCCAGGTCAATCAAGGTGTGGATGGAGGACCACCAGATCAAGACCCTGTCATGGCCAGCCCAATCTCCAGACCTGAACCCCACTGAAAACCTCTGGAATTTGATCAAGAGGAAGATGGATAGTCACAAGCCATCAAACAAAGCCGAGCTACTTTAATTTTTGTGCCTGGAGTGCTATTAAGTCACCCAACAGCAATTTGACAGACTGATGGAGAGCATGCCAAGACGCATGAGAGCTGTGATTAAAAATCAGGGTTATTCCACCAAATATTGGTTTCTGAACTCTTCCTAAGTTAAAACATTAGTATTTTGTTGTTGAAAAAGGAATATGAATTAGTTTTCTTTGCATAATTTGAGGTCTGAAAACAATGGATCTTTTTTTGGTTATTTTGACCAGTTGTTATTTTCTACAAATAAATACAATGACAATTTTTATTTGGAATTTGGGTGTAATGATGTCAGTAGTTTATAGAATAAAACAAAAATGTTCATTTTACTCAAACACATACCTATGAATAGTAAAACCAGAGAAGCTGATAATTTTGCAGTGGTCTCTTAGTTTTTTCCAGAGCTGTATATACTGTATACATACACAATCTACAGGATTTTATTGTTTAATGGTACAGATCAGCAGAGGGACATAAAATAATTTCAAAGACATTACATGTATCACAGAACTATATCAAGAACATTATTAGAATGTGATGGCAAGATGGCACCACAAGGAAAATGAATAGATCAAGATGTCCCTCCAAAATGTACGACAGGGCAAGGAGAAAGGCCAACGGCAACCCTAAAGGAGTTTCATGTTTGAATGACGGCAAGGTAAAGATGCCACATTCACTTGTCATTAAAAATGTCAATATTTTATTATACCAAAGTTAAAATGTAACGTTTCAGTCTTCAATGAACTTTATCAGATTAGTCATACCAAGACAATTTAAAAGATTTTTCTTGATTTCAGCCTTTACAAAACAAAAAAAATGTCAGTATGGATGAATAGACTTAGATATCCACCGTATTTACAGTATATATACAATTAAACTTACTGATTTGTCCTTATTCCATAAAATTGTTTGGAATAAGGACTAATTTTATTCCTTATTTGTCCTTATTCCATAACATTGTTTGGAACATGGACTTTTCTCATTGAAATGATAACATTGACTGGCCCGACTTTGTTAAAACATCTGGACATGTTTTAGAACATAGAAACCTCTATAGGGCTCTTTGTCATTGACATGAATAATTTATTCTTGCCTTTAGATTGTAATTATATTATTTATATCTTATATCCCACCAGATGTGGGTATCCATGGTCACATGGTATATTTAGCTATAATGTTGTATTGGTCTGCAAGGTCAATAATAATAGGACAATAGTAGTAATTCACATCTAAATAGGCCCTGCTTTTCGGTGCATTTACAGTTGTGCTCATAAGTTTGCATACCCTGGCAGAAATTGTAAAATTTTGGCATTGATGTTGAAAATATGGCTGATTGTTTGGCTCCTTTTTAAATCAAATAGTTGTTTGGCTCCTTTTTAAATCATATTGAGAACAGAAATCACCCAAATGGCCCTGATCAAAAGTTTACAAAACCTTAAATGTTTGGCCTTCTTACAGACACATAAAGTGACACACACAGGTTAAAATGGCAATTAAAGGTCAATTTCCCACACCTGTGGCTTTTTAAATTGCAATTAGTGTCTGTGTATAAATAGTCAATGAGCTTGTCAGCTCTCACGTGGATTCACTGAGCAGGCTAGATACTGATCCATGGGGAGCAGAAAAGAACTGTCAAAAGACCTGCGTAACAAGGTAATGGAACTTTATAAAGATGGAAAAGGATATAAAAAGATATCCAAAGCCTTGCAAATCCCAGTCAGTACTGTTCAATCACTTATTAAGAAGTGGAAAATTCAGGGATCTCTTGATACCAAGCCAAGGTCAGGTAGACCAAGAAAGATTTCAGCCAAAACTGCCAGAAGAATTGTTCAGGATACAAAGAAAAACCCACAGGTAACCTCAGGAGAAATACAGGCTGCTCTGGAGAAAGACGGTGTGGTTGTTTCAAGGAGCACAATACGATGATACTTGGACGATAATGAGCTGCATGGTTTGAGTTGCCAGAAAGAAGCCTTTACTGCACCAATGCCTCAAAAAAGCCCAGTTACAATATGCCCAACAACACCTTGACACGCCTCATAGCCTCTGGCACACTGTAATTTGGAGTGACGAGACCAAAATAGAGGTTTATGGTCACAACCATAAGCGCTATGTTTGGAGAGGGGTCAACAAGGCCTATAGTGAACAGAATACCATCCCCACTGTGAAGCATGGTGGTGGCTCACTGATGTTTTGGGGGTGTGTGAGCTATAAAGAGACGGTGAATCTTGTGAATATTGATGGCAAGATGAATGCAGCATGTTATCAGAAAATACTGGCAGATAATTTGCATTCTTCTGCACGAAAGCTGGGCATGGGAAGGTCTTGGACTTTCCAGCACTACAATGACCCTAAGCACAAGGCCAAGTTGACCCTCCAGTGGTTACAGCAGAAAAAGGTGAAGGTTCTGGAGTGGTCATCACAGTCACCTGACCTTAATATCATCAAGCCACCCCGGGGAGATCTCAAATATGCGGTTCATGCAAGATGACCAAAGACTTTGCATGACCTGGAGGAATTTTGCCAAGACGAATGGGCAGCTATACCACCTGCAAGAATTCGGGGCCTCATAGACAACTATTACAAAAGACTGCACGCTTTCATTGATGCTAAAGAGGGCAATACATAGTATTAAGAACTAAGGGCATGCAGACTTTTGAACAGGGGTCATTTCATTTTTTTCTATGTTGCCATGTTTTGTTTTATGATTGTGCCATTCTGTTATGACCTATAGTTGAATGTGAATCCCATTGGAAATAAAAGACATGTGTTTTGCCTGCTCACTCATGTTTTCTTTACAAATGGTACATATATTACCAATTCTCCAAGGGTATGCAAACTTTTGAGAACAACTGTACATCCAGCTTACAAGGTTGATCACAAAATAACTCCCTGGAACAAACAATATTTACCTATAGTACATTGATTCAAAGTTATCCATTTAAACCAGCAGTGTGCACTAAATTTTGCACTGACTTTTCTGTTTACATTTCTATACATGTGTAGGTATATACTGTTAGGCCCGGAAATATTTGAACACTGGCACAATTTTCATAATTTTGGCTCTGAACGTCACCACAATGGATTTGAAATGAAACAACAGAGATGCAATTGAAGTGCAGGCTTTCAGCATTAATTCAAAGGATTGAACAAAAATATTGTATGAAACATTTAGGAATTGTAACAATTTTCATACACAGTCCCCTTATTTCAGGGGCTGAAATGTAATTGGACAAATGAACAAAATCATAAATAAAATGTTCATTTTTAATACTTTGTCGCAAGGCCGTAGCCATGGAGTCAACATTGGGGGGGGACCAAATCAGCCGGGGGTCTGGGGGTCCCCCAAGTAAAACATTAAAAAATGTTTATAATATTTATAAGACTCTTAACCATCAATATTCACACAATCTGGTATCACCGTGTTGTTGTTGTTCCTACAACATCATAACTAATGTTGCTCCAGGACCGTCATTGCAACTGACCTGTAGTTAGTTGGTTACCCCAGTCCAAAGACAGAATATTCCCCTGCTCCCCACCTTTTGACCTAACCCTAACCTCAGAGACATCTGTGCCTAAACCTAACCTCAGAGATACCTGTGCCTAAACCTAACCTCAGTGGGGTCTATGCCTAAGCCAAACCTCAGTTGTGCCAACATTAAGTATGATGTCGTCGGAACAACACCAACATGGCGATATCAGATCGGTCATTACGATTTTCTCCTTTTCTCACTCACCTCCATGTCACCTGCTCCCCCAGCCCTGTTGGCATCCTCATGCTCTCTCTCTCCCTCTCTTTCTTTACTCTGAACGCACCAGAGTGAACATGAAATAAATACAATATCAGTAAACAAGTTGCGTTTCTTGCCATGATGTTCAGAAAAGGATTACTAACCATTTCTGATCTGAATGGCAATGATTATTATATCAATAAACTTTGACTCACCTCTTGTGTTACTGAATACTTCTATCATCTAACTGGTACTGATTTTCTCACTGCTCTCAGCTTACTTTTCTTTTCTGAGGCTGCCCAAAAAATTGATAAATGTCACTGCCACCCTTCCTCATGCTCATGATGACACTCACTGTGAATGAAAGTTGACTAATAAAACTGCTTGCACTTTAATCAAGCAAACTCTAATAATGCAATTTATCATACAGTAAGCAAATACAACTATACAGTATACTATACGAATATGCAATCAATGAAAACGACTACTGTTGCGTAAATAACACATGTAGTGTAACATAAATGATTGACACTTTACTCAGACATTACGTGAGCATTCTGACAAATCTAACAAAATCCTTCACATAAGACATCAACGTTAGTAGAATTCAGGACGTACATGAGCACCATTGTTGGTCGCTGGGTGAATGTGTGGCTAATTAGCTTTCCAGGTAACTTAGCTATGATAGATAACGTTGCTATGATAGATAACGTTAGTGATGGTTGATTGCTTAGCACTCGCTTTTTCACAAAATATGCGCAAAATGATGTGTTGATCACAATCGACAGGAAGATAGCCTGCATAACACTCATATTACATACTAGTTTTCCACTTTTTAATACATTTGAAAGTAATGAGATAGAGAGACAGTACAGGGTTCGATATTGATTGTACCTACCAACAGCACATACAGCCAGTGTTGCCAGGATAAGCAAAAAACGACTGCTCAAAACCAGCCTGAAAACTTGCCCAATGTTTGTTGGTGCACAACACTGACTATTTTACAAGTGACCCCCGGGAACAAAACTTAAGATGGGGTATAGACGCAAGTGAAGCATTCCTGAACCATTTTTGCTTTGTGGCAGGACGCATTATCCTGCTGAAATAGGCCAGTGCCATCAGGGAATACCGTTGCCATGAAAGGGTGCTCATGGTCTGCAACAATGCTTGGGTAGGTGGTAAGTGTCAAAGTAACATCCACATAAATGGCAGGACCAAGGCTTCCCATCAGAACATTGCCCAAAGCATCACACTGTGTCCGCCGGCTTGCCTCCTTCCCATATTGCATCCTGGAGCCATGTGTTGTCCAGGAAAGCGACGTACACGCACCTGGCCATCCACATGATATAAAAGGAAACGTGACTCATCAGACCAGGCCACCTTCCATTGCTCTGTGGTCCAGTTCTGATGCTCACGTGCCCATTGTAGGAGCTTTTGGCAGTGGACGGGTCAGGATGGGCACCCTGACTGGTCTGCGGCTACGCAGCCCCATAAATAACAAACTGCAATGCACTGTGTGTTCTGACACCTTTCTATCAGTACCAGCATTAACTTTTTCAGCAATTTGAGCTACAGTAGCTCGGCTGTTGGATCAGACCACATGGGCCAGCCTTCACTCCCCATGTGCATCAATGAGCCTTGGCCACCCATGACCCTGTAGCTGGTTCACCGATTTTCCTTCCTTGGACCACTTTCGATAGGTACTGACCACTGCAGACTGGGAACACCCCATAAGGGCTGCAGTTTTAGGGATACTCTGACCCAGTCGTCTAGCCATCACAATTTGGCCCTAGTCAAAGTCGCTCAGATCCTTATGCTTGTCCATTTTTCCTGCTTCTAACACATCAACTTTGAGGACACAATGTTCACTTGCTGCCTAATATATCCCACCCACTGACAGGTGCCATGATAACGAGATTATCAATGTTATTCACTTCACCTGTCAGTGGTCATAATGTTATGGCTGATCGGTGCATATAAATGTGTTATTCAGTTCATATATTAAATATTTTTTTTAACATGACATGTACATTTAAAATGTAAACTGTTAAAGGATTATGGTATTTTGACTGCCCCGGACCCTTTAATACGCTGAAAGCTGACTTTGGCTGTCGCTTTGTACAGGCGTGTCTGTATGTTAATGTGTGTGTGTGTGTGTGTTCTGTGCATGCGAGTCAAACAGCAGATGAAGCTGATTGGACTGGACTGCTGGACTCTCTCAACCTGACTGTCGATGGATTTAACCTGGTCATTGGGCATATTGTGTCCCCCCCCCCCGGGACCTTCCAGAAATCTGACCCCTGGACCCTTGGCTCCAGAGCCCCCTCAGGCACCTGCCAACCTCTGAACTGTGAACCCAGGGAGCGTTTGGAGAGGGTCAGGTGTGGACACTCTAACAGATAGGGCCAGAAATACCAGGTTACTATAAAGAGACAGCTCGGGCTGTTTTGCTCTTCTGACAAGTCAACTGATTGAATCACCCCCCCCTCCTCCTCGGGCTGACTTCTCAGTCTTTTTGGTTGCACACCATCCTCACCATTTGTCTTCTTCGTGATCCTTTCCTTCCTCTCTCAGCCCATCTCTCGGGGTGGGTGTCCTTTGTGTCTACAGGTGGCTCAACGCGGCCAGGACTTTGCCCTGATGTATACACAGCTGCTCTTGCCTCAGCAGTCCGGGAAACATGTGCGGTTTACAAACCCCCTGTTGACACTCGAATTTGCCTCAGCTTTCACTTTTCAGGGACTTGGAATTTTAACAGCTCTGGGACTGTTGGGTTGACTTTTCAGTCTGTGCAGCATGTTTGACCGGGTAGGGGAAAGTCATTTGAAAAATGTAGCTAACTCCCTGCCTCCCTGGACTTTGCTGTATAGATCTGTGATAGGATGCGTTGCTCATTCAGAATTGTGTTCCAACACCACTCCCCGCACTCAGCTCCACAGTCCATGCACCATGCATTACGATTAACACTGTGTCATTACTCTTTCCAAACGATATTCCATGCCTTGCTGTAGAAACAATAACTTCCTTCCCGTTCGGAGTTATAGGAAGGCGTAAAAGAAAAATACTTGAAGTTACACCGGCCTTAAAGTTATACCAGAAGGCCACAGAAAGGCTATTAACATTTAGTTTGAGAAATACATCTTAGAATGGGCCCCAGTTTTACCACATACGCTTGAGTTTCAATGCATTTGTTTCCAGATTGCAACTAACTGGATGGGTTCATGATGGAGATTATTTTTTTTGTTATAGACTGGTTTAGGTGTTTTGCCTTGAAAAGTGCCCAATCCTACACACTGTGGTTCAATCATTAAGGTTGACTCCATAGTTTAAGGTGGTCATTTTGTAATATCCCTCTTCCGTGTGCTGATGAAATAGCTTTAGTTGGGTAACTGACTGGCTTAAGGATATAGCTACGGCAGCGTGACCAATACCATAGCATTTCTGCTTTCCTATTGACATTCACCCTATCAGATCATCTTCATTGTGTAAAAATAAAAGCCGAGCTTGTATGGGGTAACACATATTGAAAGACAATCCGAATGGATTTGGCTTCAGCAGCGTAAAAGGTAATTGAATTAGCCATGTCTCTTCCCTCTTGGCTATAGAAGCCTTCAGTAGACTACAGAACAGTATGTGACCATATGGGCTATGTCTAGTATTACTGTCACCCCTCATTTGCTATAGTAAGTAAAGATGACCCAGCAATGGCTTCCCAAATCCTCTTACCAAAACATTTAGTTGATTGATTTTTATTCTCCGAGCCTGGAATATAGCCATGCTGGCTGATGGATGGATGAAAGAAACACTAAACATTCTCACCATAGCCCTAGCCAGAGGCTTATTTTAGCATGAATTGGTTCATATTAGAATTTAAAGTCTGGGATGAAGGAGATGGTACTTTGGGACAATAGGTCATTTGAATGTTTTTACAAAGGTGAAAAGGTAGATGAATAGAAGAGTGTTATTTTGTAACTTGTATTTGCTGATAGGGTGGCAATAAAGTCAAAGAAATCAAAATGATGGACTGTCAATGTTATGTACAAGGTGGCATCACTGGGATGCTAGGACAATTGTTGTGGATATTGGATGAGACAGGTCGTACATGAGCCAAGGGGATAAGTCAGGCTCACTTCGGCTGACGATGTCTCATAGTGATTTCATTTCAGGTCTTTATCCATAGAGTAGGGAAATATCTGATAGCAGAACAGCAATGGTAGCATACTGTTTTATCACCCTATCTTTCATTCCCCCATTCTATAAGTTTTTCCCATAGATTGACCCTATGACAAACAATGTCAGTTTCCAACTAGGTATTGATAGTCGTTAATCTCTTCAATCATTGATCATCATTAATTACATAGATTCATAGTTATCTATCCAACCACATTCTGATTGTTGATGTCAAAATAACTTTGACCAATTGGGTGTACTCCAGAATTACCTGTGGAAATGTCTTTAAAATGTCAACACAAATATTTTACATCTGAAACTTCATTAAATACATTTTCAAATGATAAGAATGAAAGGATTATTTAATCAACCAGCAACAACTATTCTTTTTTGTGGGGGTTGGGGTGGATCAGCCAACGAGTTAGCAGACCGTATCTATCTGTAAATCATCTATACTAAATTCGTTTCAGTACCGTTTTTTCTTCTTCTTTGTGATCTGAACACTTCAAACTTAGATTCATCTGTCCATAACACTTTTTCCAATCTTCCCCTGTCCAGTCTCTGTGTTTTTTTGTCCATCTTAGTATTAGCCAGTCTGAGATTTGCCTTTTTCTTTACAACTCTGCCTAGAAGACCAGCATTCTTCACTGTTGAAATTGAGACTGGTGTTTTGCGGGAACTATTAATGAAGCTGCCATTTGAGGACCTGTGAGGTGTCTGTTTCTCAAACTAGACACTCTAATGTATTTTTGCTATTGCTCAGTTGTCCACCGGGGCCTCCCACTCCTCTTTCTATTCTGGTTAGAGCCAGTTTGCGCTGTTCTGTGAATGGAGTAGTAGACAGCATTGTACGAGATCTTCATTTTCTTGGCAATTTCTCGCATGGAAAAACTTGCATTTCTCATAACAAGAATAGACTGATGAGTTTCAGAAAAAAGTTCTTTGTTTCTGGTCATTTTGAACCTGTAATCCAACCCACAATTGCTGATGCTTCAGATACTCAACTAGTCTAAAGAAGTATAAAGAAGGCCAGTTTTATTGCTTCTTGAATCAGCAACAGTTTTCAGCAGTGCTAACATAATGACAGCAGGGTTTTCTAATGATCAATTAGCCTTTTAAAATGATAAACCTGGAGTAACAAACACAACGTGCCATTGGAACACAGGACTGATGTTTGCTGATAATGTCTACAGCTAATTCAAAACATTTTCCCTAGGGGTCCCATACGGAAATCTAATATATGGCCATATACATTAAAAGACTTATCAAATACTTATAAAATACATTATCATATATGTTAAGTACATATTTCCATCTGACATAAAACGGCCAATTCTTGTATACTTTGACATATATGTACATACAGCTCCGGAAAAAATGAAGAGAACTGCACCTTTTTCTTTCCTTTCCAAAAAAGTCGAAAAGGAATGTTTTGAGTGAGGAACAGAAGGGTGAAAATTAAGAGACCACTGCAATTTGAACGCTTCTGTTCCTCACTCAAAACTTTCCTTTTCAGCTGTTTTGGAAAGGAAAGAAAAAGGTGCAGTGGTCTCTTAATTTTTTCCAGAGCTGTATATTAGATTAGATTCAACTTTATTGTCATTAAACAGTACGAGTACAGTACAACGAAATGCAGTTAGCATCTAACCAGAAGTTCAAATAGAAGAGGGCAGGAAATGTACAAGTATTAAGTAAAGTGTATGATACAAGTGGAATGTATAGATGTGCAATGAAGGCAAATGCAGTACAAAATGGCAATTCTAAATGAGCAAAGAAGGCTAATACGGGAGGGCAGAAAATATACAAACTTACAAGTATTAAGTATACAGCGCCGGAAAAAATTAAGAGACCACTGAACCTTTTTCTTTCCTTTCTAAAAAAGTTGAAAAGGAAGGTTTTGAGTGAGGAACAGAAGGGTTAAAATTAAGAGACCACTGCAAATTGAACGCTTCTGTTCCTCACTCAAAACCTTCCTTTTCAACTTTTCTGGAAAGGAAAGAAAAAGGTGCAGTGGTCTCTTAATTTTTTCCGGAGCTGTATATATGTGCAAGTGGGAATGAATCGTTGTGCACTGAGGCAAATGCAAGTACAAATGGCAATTCTGACTGTGCACTCGAGCAGGTTGGAGGTGTAAGGTAGTTTGTATAACTGAAATGTAGGGATAGCAGCAAATAGGTTCCCGAGGTTGACAAGTACTGCAAGGGAGTAGTGCAACAAGGTCCCTGAGAGGCAGTACTAAGCGGTGGGCGGGTGGGTATTGTTGGTGATGGGATGGGTCACAGTGTTCCACAGGGTTACAGTAGATGGGAAGAAGCTGTTACTGAGCCTGCTGGTGTGGGAACGAAGAGACCTGTACTGGCAAACAGTTTGTGGCATGGGTGTGAAGGGTCTCTGATGATGCCATGTGCCCTGCGCAGACACCGCATGCGCTGACGGTCCGTGATGGCTGGGAGCTGGGCACCAGCGATGGGTTTTCACCACCCATTGTAGGGCATTCCGTGTACATATGTGTTGATCAAACCAAATATATGTTTACAACATATATGCTCATATAAGACATATAAGTTACACACAAATATTGCCATATATTACATTTCCGTATGGGGTCAAAGATCAAAGTTCAGTTGACCTGAACATTCCCAAAGTGTCATATGGGTAGCTGTCAATCTAAGCTTAAAGCATTGTTGTAAATTGCGAAACACTACAAAAAATGTACTTGTTGAAGTTGAAGGAGGTAAAATTTATATGGGAAAAAATGAATGTGGGGATGAAAGAAAGAGCAATAACATACAGAAAACAACCATTGCTGTGCTTCTATGACACATTTTCAATCGCCATGGCAAAAAAACGTATCATATGCCTTTCAAAAACACATTTTTAACCAGCTATCGATACCCCTGTCTTGTTGCTAAAAGCATGAGCAGATGAAAGCTAACAAAAACACACCGACACTCTCACATAAACAAGATACAGCAATGCATAGGGTAGTTTAAAAAGAATTTAAGTTTATTGACAGTGCAGTTTCAGTAGGATTCTTGCTTTGAGTCATATAGTTAACTAAACATTTTTTTTATTAAGCTCACATCATCTTAATGACTAGCTACACCAATTGGTTGCTAAACTATTCAAACTCACACCAAAAATCAAAGTAAACAATTGAAATCACAGGCTGTTCCAACTTGCGTGAATTTCATCACAGCAACTCATAATGTGACTCAGTAGTGTGTATGGCCCCCACGTGCCTGTATACACTCTGGACAACGTCGGGGCATGCTTCTGATGAGATGGATGATGGATGGTGTCCTGGGGACCTCCTCCCAGAACTGAATCAGGGCATCAGTGAGCTCTTGGACAGTCTGTGGTGCTACTTGGCGGAGTCGGATGCACTGATACATAACGTTCCAGAGGTCCTCAATTGGATTCAGGTCTGGGGAACGTGAGGGCCAGTCAAAAGCATCAATGCCCTCGTTCTCCAGGAACTGCCTACACACTCTGGCCACATGAGGCCGGGCATTGTAATACACCAGGAGGAGCCCAGGGTCCACTGCACCAGCGTAAGGTCTGACGATTTCATCTCAGCACCTAACAGCTGTCATCCTGGGACCTAACAGCAGTCAGGACCTAACAACCATTGTCCAGCACGTGGAGGTCTGTGCGACCCTCTAAGGATATGCCTCCCACTGACCCACTGCCAAACCGGTCATGCGGGATGATGTTACAGGCAGCATAACATTCACCACAGCGTCTCCAGGCTCTTTCACATCTGCTCTGTGTAAACCTGCTCTCATCTATGAAGAGAACGGGGTGCCAATAGTGGACCTGCCAATTCTGGTGTTTGGCAAATGTCAATCGAGCTGCACGAGGCTGGGCTGTGAGCACAGGTCCCACTAGAGGATGTCGGGTTCTCATGCCAACCTCATGGAGTCTGTTTCTGACAGTTCAGAAACATACACACCAGTAGCCCGCTGGAGGTCATTTTGTAGGGCTCTGGCAGTGCTCCTCCTGTTCCTCCTCACACAAAGGAGCAGATACCGGTCCTGCTGCTGGGTTGATGCCCTTCTACTGTCTTGTCCAGCTCTCCTCGTGTAATGGCCCGTCTCCTGGTATCTCCTCCATGCTCTTGAGACTGTACTGGGAGACACAGCAAACCTTTTTGCGATGGCACATATGGATGTGCCATCCTGGAGGAACTGGACTACCTGTGCAACCTGAATGGGCTGCAGGTACTTTCATTTGCTCCAAAACAGGTGACATTGATTCACAATTGCTTATGCTTCCTAACTGGACAGATTGATATCCCTGAAGTTTAATTGACTTGGTGTTATATTATGTGTTCTCAAAATGTTTTCGAGCAGTGTATTACCTAACCTTCACCCTGTTCCTCCACCTCTTCCTTCCTCTATACTGCTGCTTTGAGCAACTGACATATCTTCACTCACCTTATAAATCCTAAATGATTTATGCGGTTTATTTCTACATTTTCTGACATTTTCTGACGAAGCGCAAAGGGATATATTGTTGAGTATGGATGTGTTAAATGGTGGACAAGTGAAGTGTCAGGTGCCGGGAAGTACAGCGAAAAAGAGAGGGGTGATTACGGGAGTGCCCGAAGAACTGACAATGGAAGAACTTCAGAGTGTGGTATCGGGAGGTACAGTGGTGGATGCATGGCGGATGAACAGAAGAGGAGGGGGGAGCGAGGAGGTGAGCCCGACGGTGTTGTTGGAATTTGGAGGACCGCTACCGAGTAGGGTGCAGGTGGGGTTCATAAGTTACTATGTAAGGGACTATGTACCACCGCCGCTGCGGTGTTTCAAGTGTCAGCGTATGGGACATGTAGCAGCTGTGTGTAGAGGGAAAGGTAGGTGTGCAAGATGCGGGGGTCCGCATGAGTATGGCAAGTGTGAAGGGGATAAGTTGAAGTGCTGTAACTGCGGTGGGGAACACGGTGCTGCATTTGGTGGCTGTAGGGTGCAGATGCAGGCAGCAGAGGCTCAGCGGTATAGAGTCATGAACAAGGTCACGTATGCTGAAGCAGTCTGGAGAGTGGGTGGGATGGGGTCAGGTGAGAGTGGGGAGAAGGAACACTGTGGGGGGCTGGTGTCAGAAGTGATGGTAGAGAGGCGTCAGGCAGTGTTGTCAGAAACGTGTAAGCATGAATGTGTGGTGGGTAAAGTTACGTTGGTAGTGGACAGGATTGGCTTCTTGGCGTTAATTTGTAGTGTAATGAATGTTAGTGAGCAGGTCAAGAAAAAGTATGTGCGAATAGATCTAGTGGTACATGCTGCTAGGGAGTTTCTTTGTATTTCCGAAATTACCGGGGCAATGATTCCTGAGGTGTTGAAAGGGACAAGAAGTGAAGGGGGGGTGAGTGTGCAGGCTTAGGATGGTGTTGGTGGTGCTTCAGTGGAATGCAAAGAGTTTGGTGGCTAATGGGCAGGAGTTTACGAAGTTTTTGTATAATATGGATGTGGTGCCTGATGTGGGGTGTGTACAAGAAACGTGGCTTAAGCCCATGTTGGATTTTGTGATCCCGGGCTTCAGGTCAGTTAGGTGTGACAGAGTGGAGGGTGTGGGTGGGGGCTGTGCTACATTTGTTAAAATTAGTGTGAATTACTGAAGGGTGGAGGTAATGGTGTCAGATTGTGTTGGTATAGAAATTGTAGGACATAAAGAGAGTATAGGGATAGTGAACTTCTATAATCCCTGTGAAGAGGTTGATAGGAGATTCAATGAGGGAAAGGTGATGTGGTGTGGGGATTTTAATGCACATAACGAAGTGTGGGGGAGTGTGCGGACAATTGGCAGTGGGAGAACGGCGGAGGACTTTATGGGTTGCCATGGCCTGGTGTGCATGAATGATGGGGGGGGGTACCAGGATTGATGTTGTGAGGGGATCAGAATCATGTCTGGATCTGACGCTGGTGTCTGCAGTGCTGGCGGAAAGGTGTGAGTGGGAGGTGCAACGGTAGGTAGTGATCATTACCCAGTTGTTTGTAAATTAGGGTTTGGGGTTTGTAGACAAGGTAAAGTGGTGATTCAAAGAAGGTGTTTTAGGAAGCCAAATTGGAAAGAGTATAAGCGAGTGTGTGGAGGCATGGGGGACGTTGTGGTAGGGGGGGAGTCTGTGGATGTGTGTGCAGAGAGGGTGACGGCTAGGGTATTGGTGGCTGCAGTGCTGGTGATACCGGTGTCCAAAAGTGGTGGCTAAAGGAGGGTGGTGCCGTGGTGGACGGATGACTGCACAAAAGGAGTGGTGGAGAAGGATGTAGCATTGAGAGTCCAGAAGAATGGTCTGACGGAAGTTAACTTGAGGGATTTTCAAATGAAACGAGCAGTGGCGAGGAGGACAATTAAAACAGCTAAAGGGAGGCGTGGCGTGAGTACTGTTCGACTATTGGGAGTGGGACGGATCTGAGTAGGGTGTGGAGGATGTTTAAGAAGATGGTGGGGAAGGAAACGGGAGGGATTCCAGTGTTGGTGGAAGGTGGTGTTCCTGCGGTCACAAATGTGGATAAAGCCAATGTTATAGGTGAGGCGTTTGAGGCTGTGCACCGGTGTGATCATATCACGGAGGAGGGTGTGAGAAGGCAAGCAGATGTACTCAGGGAACATGGGGATGTAATGGTGAGGAAAGGGGAGACCGGTGAGGGGATGGATGTAGAGTTCTCTACGTGTGAATTGGAGAAAGCCTTGAAGGGGTGTAGGAAGACAGCCCCGGGAGAAGACTGGATATGCTATGTGATGGTTGAAAAAGCGTCGGATTGTGTGAGACGAGCACTGTTGGAGTTGTATAATAAGGTATTCCACCCAGCCGGAACAAGGGAATGTTCCGGCTGGGTGGAAAAGAGCAGTGGTGTTACCGTTTTTGAAACCAGGTAAGGACCCTACGAAGGCGGCGAGTTATAGGCCTATAGCATTGACATCCAATCTGGGTAAACTGATGGAGAAAATGGTGGTGGCTAGGCTGGAGTATTTTCTGGAGCAGAGGGGTTTGGTGAGTGATGCACAGAGTGGGTTCAGGAGGGGTAGGTCAACTGCAGATGCGTTGGTCACAGTTAGCACTGAGATAGCAAAAGCACTGACGTTGAAAGAAGTGATGTGTGTGGCGTATTTTGATGTGGAGAAGGCATATGACACAATGTGGAGAGAGGGGCTGTTGATTAAGTTGAGTAGGTTGGGTATAGTAGGTAGGCTACATACATTTGAGTTTTTTGTTTGGAAGGGTGTTCTGGGTGAAGGTGGGGGAGGACCTGTCCAGGGAGTTTGAGGTTGCTAATGGTACGCCGCAGGGGAGTGTGGTCAGCCCAGTGCTGTTTGAGGTGATGATCGATGACATGTTTGGGGCAGTAGGTCCAGTGATGGGGGTGGCTTTATTTGCAGATGATGGGGCAATGTGGAGAAGAGGAAGAAATGTGGACTGGGTAATGAAGAAGATACAGGAAGCAGTTATAGGGGTGGAGGTGTGGTCGTTGACTTGGAGGTGCAGAGTGTCAGTGGCCAAGTCGTGTTTTATGCTGTATTCTAGGAGAAAGGTTGAAGGGGTGAGGTTGTGCCTATATGGGCAGTAATTGGTGCGGGTGTCAGAATTCAGGTACCTTGGCATATGGTTTGATGAGAAGTTGACTTGGAGGACCCATGTGCAGTATATTGCTGTGAGATGTCGAAGGGCTATGAACCTTATGCGGGCAGTGGTAGGATATGATTGGGGAGCGGATAGACGTACTGCACAGTACTGTAGGCACTGTACAGAGCCTATGATGGTGAGTCTGAATGAGCCCCCGCCTGTACAAAGACTTGCATTTCTAAAATAACACAAACATAAAAGTAATTATGGAGACACCGGGAGAAAAGAAACAGCTAAATTAACATTCAGCTTTGACCAGGAATCAATATTTATCTAGCTATCCTGCACAACAGTATTGAAATAGGTGAGTTACTATACATTCATGAATAAAGTAACTGCCTAACAAAGCGTTAAGTAAACTTGTTACAGTACAGGCAGCAATGTAACGTTATCGGCACCTGGTACTAAAGTTGTTGCTAGCTAACGTTAGCCCACTTTCCTAAGGCAGTTTACAATTGTGAATTAACAATAACGTTAGCAAGTTACAAACCATTGCATATACGTAAACATTATTACTCTTAACTTTACTAATTTAACTTAAATGTACCTTTTGGAATTTCTTCAAGTAGCTAGCTAGCTAGTTAGTAGTCAACAGTTGTATTTCGGTGAGAAGCCTCAGGTTACGGGGTAAAACGAAAGTGAAGTTAAACTGCTACGCAGAAAGGCGGAAGTTAGATGACGTCATCGTGAAAAGGGCCTATAGAAGTTGCAGCTGAGTCTCAGCGGCAAGATTTCTATTGAATGTTAGTTTTACAAAAAAAACTCCACCCACAGGCTTGTTGAAGGCTGGCTTAGCGCGGTTTCACTATTTATTCGAACTGGATAGAACACATTTCCTGAAAGTTCTTAGTTCCTACCTAGGTTGCAACATATCAGAAAAGAAGCAAAGAATTCAATTCTGTCTTGGAAGAACTGTGCTTTATTCCTAACATTGAGTCAATAATGCAATTACAATTAATCTGCTTAAATGCTGTTTTGAAAAAAAGAGATTTTGGCGTGTCTTCCTGCAGGCTATCGTCCGTTAGGCAAAAATCTTTGGGTACATCTGGAGGTTGAGACTGCCGCGCCACATCTTTTCGTTCACAAAACCTCTAATTCATTCTACTTAATCCACGCTTCTTTCATATTTTAGCATAAGATTGCGACAGGAGCCACATACCGCTTTAGAAAACCCGTAACTCAGCGTTACTGGTCCTATTATATCTTCTAAAGCTCGTGTGTAGCCTGGTCACAATACCGATGATTTACCAAGGATAAGGTTGTTTGTTTCTGAAAGACTGATATGGTTCACCACAAACGTGACATACATCCACAAATTTTGATGGGGTTTCATTTAACGATTTTGCTGCCATCTTCACTTCGCAAGCTACTGTTGCACTGAAGGCATTATTCTCGTGAGCACCTGTATAAGCCCCTCACAAGCAATGAATTTGATTGGGTTAACGAGTTTTGAGATGTTACTGACAAAAACCCCTTTGCAATGAAAGGGGTTACTGACAAAACCCCCTTTGCAACAAAAATCCTATAGGTATTCCCCAGGCCTAGTTACAAGCCAGGCCTGGTTTAAGAGGCTAAGGCTAAGCTAACGATAGCTAGCTATTTTGTCTGATTATCAAACATTCTCAGTTACCGAGTAAGGACGTGAGATTTGCAGCTACTTGATTTTGAACCTCGTCATCACTAGGCGCCATGTAAAAAGATGTAAACTCATTGAAATCAATATATTTTCAAGTGGTTTTATTCGATCAGCCACTACTTTTGGTAACAAAAACAACGAAGGTAAGACGCAGTTTGTTGTTGTAATTTAAAAAAAAAAAGTTTTGATTAATAGTTTAGTGAGTGTTGGTCATAGAGGAACACGGCTATTACTGTTGGAATCTGTGAAGTAGCAGCTTTCGAATGTTTTATCGTTTGTGTAGATAGGTTGAGAAAAAGACGTTATCTGTCTACATACATATGGGCATGCACGGTTGTAAAATTCAGTACTGGTTTTGCTATATGCTTATATATTTGCTTGGAGTCCAAATATTATTTAATTTGGGCAACAACAGTTTTTGATTCACAGTTGAGACGCTTCTCGTTCCAGTAGTGTATCACATTCAGGTATTCACACATTTAAAAACCGTACTACGTCATTGTTTGAGATTGGGAGGAGTTCCCCGTATTGAGAGGTTAAGGTTATTAACTCAGTCAGTGCTATCAACGTGACAGTAGCCTACTATGATCTCATCCAAGTCATTGAAATTGAACTCATAAAATTCACTGAACTCATAAACTCCAATGACAGCAGCCTATCTAGCTTAGACTAGATACTTGCTTAAACTTTAGTTGCGGAACTTCAGATAAAATGTGTGAAGTTTATAATATATAAACTAGCTGTCAAAGTTAACGCATACAATACATTTACAATACTTCTTTGTAGCTGAAAAATGTGAAACACATTTTACAATTCTTTGTCTGAGACACTGTGTTGCGTGAATCCACCTGTTAACACCTTGCTTTTAGCATGGTTTGTTGTCATTATTTAATGTTTTTGCTAATCTAACCTAAGCATTACTGTTGACGCCAGTCGCGTTTCACCCAAAGCACATTATAATATTGAAATGAACAAACAACTTGCTGTGCATAAATTACAGATCTCCCCTGATTGATGTTTGTAGATAATCATCTCTAGCCACCTTGACTACCTTATGCCATTGCCTAATCAATTAGCCTACCTTATGCATTTGGCTGAATAATTTAATGAAGATACAAGTATTTGGTTGTGGCTAACCATCCATCAGAAACACTAATGGGGCCCCCACCTAGACCCCATTCAAACCACCTTTCAGCCTAAACATCAAAGGACCATACCTTGACAATATATCGGGGTACAAGGTCAGGTGTGTTTCAGTGGGTTAAATGCCTGCACACCCTGCAGCTCTGCAAATAAGAGAGGCTGATATCTGTTTTTTTATATTAGCCTAACGTAGCAGTTATTGTACAACAATGGGAACTACGGGATCAGAGACCATCAGCCTTCTATATAGATTCGTATAAGCTACATATACAACCCCATTTCCAAAACAGTTGAGACAATGTGTAAAATGGAAATGAAAATAGAATGCAAAGATATGCAAATCTTTTAAACCCTATATTCAGTAGAATACTACAATAGTACTATTAGTACTATAGTACTAATAGTACAAAGACAACACATCAAATGTTGAAACTGAAAAATGTTATTGTATGCCCACTTTGAATTGGAAGCCAGCAAAATGTTTGAAAAAAATTGGGACAGGGGCAACAAAAGACTGGAAAAGTTGTGTAATACAATAAAAAGAACATGGTAGAACATCTCACAACTAATTAGGTTAATTGGCAACAGGTCAATAACATGATTGGGTATAAAAAGAGCATCCCAGAGAGGATAAGTCTTTCAGAAGTAAAGATGGGGAGGGGTTCACCACTCTGTGTAAGACTGCCTGGGCAAATAGTGCACCGTCCTTACTCAGTTGTAATTTAAGAATAACGTTTCTCAATGTAAAATTGTAAAGAGTTTAATCAACGGTATATAATATCATTAAAAGATCCAGAGAATCTGGAGAAATATCTGTATGTAAGGGACAAGGCCGAAAACCAATATTGGATGGCTGTGATCTTCGGGCCCTCAGGCGGCACTGCATTAAAAACAGACACGATTCTGTACTGGAAATTACTGCATGGGCTCAAAACACTTCCGAAAACCATTATCTGTGAACGCAGTTTGTCGCTGCATCCACAAATGCAAGTAAAAACTTTACCATGCAAAGAAGAAACTAGATATAAACAATATCCATAACCGCTGCCGCGTTTTCTGGGCCCAAGCTCATTTAAGATTGACTGAGGTGAAGTGGAAAACTATCCTGTGGCCTGACAAATCAAAATTTGAAATTATTTTTGGGAATCAAGGACACAGAGTCCTCCAGTCTAAAGAGGAGAGGGACCATCCAGCATGTTAACAGTACACTGTTCAAAAGCCAACATCCATGATTGTATGGCATTAGTGCGCATGGCATGGGTGACTTGCACATCTGTGAAGCCACCACTAATGCTGAACAATAAATAGAGGTTGTGGAGCAACATACAGTGGAAATAAAAAGTCTACACACCCCTGTGAAAATGCCAGGTTTTTGTGATGTAAAAGAATGAGACAAAGATAAATCATGTCAGAAATTTTTCCACTTTTAATGTGACCTATAATGTGAACAATTCAATTGAAAAACAAATTGAAATCTTCGAGGGGGAAAAATGAAAAATAAAAACCTTACAATAAACTGGTTGCATAAGCGTGCACACCCTCTTATAACTGGGGATGTGGCTGTGTTCAGAATTAACCAATCACATTCAAACTCATGTTAAATAGAAGTCATTACACACCTGCCATCATTTAAAGTGACTCTGATTAATCACAAATAAAGTTCAGCTGTTTTAGTAGGATTTTCCTGACATTTTCTTAGTTGCATCTCAGAGCAAAAGCCATGGTCCGC
>JACXGI010001445.1:9887-32947 GCA_016801175.1 Esox masquinongy | reverse complement strand
TAGAGGGATCTCATTGTTGAAAGATATCAGTCAGGAGAAGGGTACAAAAGAATTTCCAAAGCATTAGATATACCATGGAACACAGTGAAGACAGTCATCATCAAGTGGAGAAAATATGGCACAACAGAGACATTATCAAGAACTGGACGTCCCTCCAAAATTGATGAAAAGACGAGAAGAAAACTGGTCAAGGAGGCCCCCAAGAGGCCTACAGCAACATTAAAGGAAATGCAGGAATTTCTGGCAAGTACTGGCTGTGTGCAACATGTGATAACAATCTCCCGTATTCTTCATATGAATGGGCTATGGGGTAGGGTGGCAAGACGGAAGCCTTTTCTTACAAAGAAAAACATCCAAGCCCAGCTGAAGTTTGCAAAAACAAACATCAAGTCCCCCAAAAGCACATGGGAAAATGTGTTATGGTCTGATGAAACCAAGGATGAACTTTTTGGCCATAATTCCAAAAGGTATGTTTGGCGCAAAAACAACACTGCACATCACCCAAAGAACACCATACCCACAGTGAAGCATGGTGGTGGCAGCATCATGCTTTGGGGCTGTTTTTCTTCAGCTGGAACCAGGGCCTTAGGGTGGAGGGAATTATGAACAGTTCCAAATACCAGGCAATTTTGGCACAAAACCTTCAGGCGTCCGTTAGAAAACTGAAGATGAAGAGGAAGTTCACCTTTCAGCTCGACAACGACCCAAAGCACACATCCAAATCCACAAAAGCATGGCTTCACCAGAAGAAGATTAATGTTTTGGAATGGCCCAGCCAGAGCCCAGACCTAAATCCAATTGAACATCTGTGGGGTGATCTGAAGAGGGCTGTGCATAGGAGATGTCCTCGCAATCTGACAGATTTGGAACGCTTTTGCAAAGAAGAGTGGGCAATTATTGCCATGTCAAGATGTGCCATGCTAATAGACTCCTACCCAAAAAGACTGAGTGCTGTAATAAAATCAAAAGGTGCTTCAACAAAGTATTAGTTTAAGGGTGTGCACACTTATGCAACCAGGTTATTGTGCGTTTTTTATTTTCTATTTTTCCCCCTCAAATATTTCAGTTTGTTTATCAATTGAATTGTTCACGTTATAGGTCACATTTAAGGTGGAAAAAGTTCTGACATGATTTATCTTTGTCTCATTCTTTTACATCACAAGCACCTGGCATTTTAACAGGGGTGTGTAGACTTTTTATATCCACTGTATGCTGCCATCCAGACAACTTCTTTTTCAGAGAAGGCCTTACGTATTTCTGTAAGACAATGCCAAACCACATTTTACATGTATTACAACAGCATGGCTCCGTAGTAAAAGAGTCCTGGTGCCCATTGAAATCATTTGGCACATTATGAAACGAAAAATTTGACAAAGGAGACCCCAATCTGTTGAGCAGCTGAAATCCTATATCAAGCAAGAATGGGAATACATTTCACTTTCAAAACTACAGCAATTTGTCTCCTCAGTTCCCGAACACAGAGTGTTATTAAAAGAACAGGAGATGCAAAACTGTAATAAACATGACCCTGTCCCAACTTTTTTTAAATGTGTTGCTGGCATCAAATTCAAAATGGGCATATTTTTTTCCAAAAACAATGGAAATTCTCAGTTTCAACATTTAGTATGTTGTCTTTGTACTATTTTCAATTAAATATAGGGATTAAATGATTTGCACATAATTGTATAAAAACATAATTGTTTTTATTTGCATTTTACGCAACTTTTTTGGGATGCTGTACATGCTGCCAGGTATTATGGTAAGTTAGGGCTTGACATTTAGGAACTGTGACAACTTACATTTATTTCATTCCAATTCAAGTGTCAAAGGTTTACAGTAAAACACAGTTTGTCTCTAATATAATGCACTGCTTTTTAAACAGTAATGTGTGAATTAAGAGCCAATTTGAATACATTCAAAAATTGTAATTAATCCCAATTAACTACAAAAGAATATACAATCAATCACAATTTATTATTTTAAATGTTTGACAACAGTATTATAAACCTATAAAGATCTATAAAAACATCAAAAGAAAACCTGTGTATAATTTCTGTGGATTTTTTTTTAAACCATCCTGTGTTTGAATTTCTTTCTTGCTTACCAAAGTGGTTAAAAATCTTTGTTCCCCATTTAGGCTGCTACAATGAACAAATTCCAACCCTGGATGATAATTGCGTTCATAGAGATTATACACATGCCTTTGTTGGCGAAAAACTGTTTTTGCCTAGCTTTTATGGGTTTCGATATTTGAACTTTTCTGTCAATCTTTTTGAAAATGGAAAATATGGAAAACAATGAAAATATACCTCCAGACTCATCAGAATTTTTAGGGGGGACATGATTCCTATTGGGAATTCCTATTGCGACAGGACAACAGGGCCTGGAAATCCTGCAGAGGGTGGTGAATGTTGGCTCAGTGCCACCTGACGTGGGCAGGTGGATGTTAGATAGGGTTAACATGAATTGTCATACTTGTTGTAGCTTGGGTGCCTGCAAGCTTGATTGTGAAGTGGCTTGACGAGATCCGCCACGGAGGACTCACGTCTTGATCTTTGACTCTCTCACACCTGCTGTTGGCTCCTATTATAGGAATTAGACATCAATAGACATTAATAGTTGTCCAACGGAGTAAAATCAAATTAGAGCAAAAAATATTTATGGTGTGTTATCTTTAAAAAAAGGTTTGGGCGATTGGCCTTACAAATTATATTGGCTTTGAGTATGTAGTTTAACACATACCTTGGACAGATAGTGTGATTACCCGCCTCAACAACCAGATTGAAAAATGTATCTAACCAGATGGTATCCTTGAACACAGCTTGTCTGGATTGGATCTCATAGCCATCCAGGCCTTCAGACAATTTCAAATGATTTTTCCAGTTCCCCCCATCCCCCCTGTCTGTACATGTTAAATGATGATCGTAGAGATTAAGTATTGGTGGTAATTCCTCTGGAGGTATTTAAAAGAAGGCCCATGCTGTGCTTAGTGCTTAGTGGGAAGATTACATGGTGCCCCTGCATGTGGTGTTGTGGCTGCATACCTCCAGCCAGCCTAAACCCAATCTGTTACAGATTTAGGCAAAATCTAAAAAAGAGAGGGGCAACGCCACGACCACAGGAGGAAGAATTGCAGGAGAGAAATAGAGACGGGAGGGCAGCATTAAAATGCATTCCAATTCCCCTCCCTCTACCAGAAGGGAATCAAAGATAAAGCTATGGATTTTTTTTTAAATATTAGGAAATTCAAAAGAACCTTCATATAAGACTCTGCTGTTGGCTTTGTACCATTTTTTTTGTCTACGCTTTATTTCCCTTTTGTGCCTGAAGCAAACCCAACCACCCTTTAGTTTCTCCTGAACATGGAGCCAATTAAATACATATGTGGATTTTCATATCGAGGTCTTGTAAAAAACTGTTAGGATTTACACTACACTAATCTGCATTGAGAATTGACTGTATGCTGAACCATGTCAAGTACTCTGGGGTGGGACTGTGAATGATGTTCAATGACATAACAGATGTTTAGTTTATTCATATGATTTGTATTATGGTATTTCTCACTACATTTTGGTGTTTTTATATATTTATGAACCCAATGGTTCTAGCCCTGAGTGCTGATTGACTGAACGGTTTGTTATATGAGACTTTGTACCTCGTATGACCAAAAGTTACTTTTTACAGTTATAATTGTGTTGAGAATCTGTTTATATTAGCAATCAGGCACTTCAGGGGTAAATTGACAATATTCCACAGGACTATATTCAAGCAATCCACATTGTATTTTACCTAGGAACAGCTCTCAGTCATAGTATTTTGGCCATATGCCACACCCTGTCATGCCTTTCTGCTTAACACAGAATGTTACAGTCAGAATTCTGCATTCAAAGCTGAACTGTGTTTTCAGATCTGTTATAAATTTATTATATAGTCTGGAATGTCATACATCTTCAGCATTTAGAGTACTGGGAAGGGAGAGCTAGGTTTTCCCTTCCCTTCGACTACATTAAAGCGTCACATATGTAAAACATATTGTTTATATTAAGTGGCTGTGGAAGCTGCAAAGCCTGGTCCCAGATCTGTGTGTTTGTCTTCTGACTATTCTTGTCAGATATGCATACATTAGGGCAGTGCATTCTGAGGATTTGCTATAAGAAACTGAATAACATATAAATGCAACATGTGAAGTGGTGGTTCCCTGTCTAAAGAGCTGAAATAAAAGATCCCCATAAATTGTTAAACCTCGAATTTCTCTCAAATTTTGTGTACAAATGTGGTTATATCCCTGTTAGTTTCCACATCTCCTTAGCCAGGATAATCCATCCACCTGACAGGTGTGGCATATTAAAAAACTTATCTGCGTGATCAGTACACTGGGGCACCTTGTGTTTTAAAGTACACAATAAAAGTGTACTTTAAAATATGGTGGTTTTATCACAGAACACAATGCAACAGATGTCTTAAGATTTTAGGTAGTGTGCACTTGCTGACTTCAGGACGTCCCAGTCCTTCATTGGCCTGTATGATCATCAGACATGACAAGCACTGAGGATGTTTGGGATGCTCAGGATCAAAGATGTCTCCAATGCGTCTGTATACCCAGTCATGTGTATATATTAGGGCCTAGTTACTTTTTTTCAGATGACTACATTTCTAATATGAACTGTAACTTCAACTGTAAAAAAAAAGGTTGCCTCAGCACCAACTGGGATGGGTGAGTGGATATTGGACAGGACTGTCTTTGTCTCATCGTACTCTAGCATCCACTTGTCATAGGTCAGGAATCTGCAAGCTCAGTTGTTGTTGGCTGGAGAATACGCTCTCTTCCAAGCATTAATATACCAGCAAATGCTTCCTGGTTGAGCATAGTGATAGGACACGTTTAAATTTTCAACTTTCTCAAATCTGCTAATGAATTGCTGCGATGAGGCAAGGCCATAATCACAAATTAGGAGGTGTCACGTTCTGGCAGTGAGATCCTCGCTCAGTTAGAGCATGGACACCTGTTTCTTGTCATTATAGTCTTGTGTTCCTGATCGTCATCCCTATTTAAGTTCCTTCTTACCCTCATATATTAGCTGGTCATTGTTTGTATCCTGATCTGTTTTTATGTTCGTTCTTTGTTCTTGTTTTGTTCCTTTGGGTTTCATTTTTAAAATCCTCCATACTCCCTGCGACTGTGTCCTGTGTTTCTCTTTCGGTTGTGACAAGAGGGGAGAAAAACAGGAAGAAAAAAGATCAGGAGAGGTGGCAACATTTTTTTTTTACATCTTTTTCAGGCATTTTTTGCGTTATACGCAGTGATGAAAGATGAAAGCCATAGAGAATTTTTATTTGACCAAAAGGTTTCTTCTGGCTGGAAATGACATAAACAAGTGACTTTATGCTGACACTTTGTGACATAAACAAGTAAGACATTGTGCTGGAGATACAAATGAATAATGTAAATATTTCTGTTTTAGCCATGGCTTGCAATTGAGTAGTAACTGACTAGAGAACTACTGCTGTTCAGCTGTTCTCAATTTATAGGTGATTAGAATGCTCTCTCATGGTGGAAATTACAATACCATTTTAAATGGTATAGAAACTTGCATTTTCTCAAAGATTGCAACAATTTCAAGGGGTATGAATAATGTTGGACATGGCATTTTTTGTAAATATGTGAAAAAAACAGAAATAGATACGTTATTCATTTGTATCTCCAGCACAATTTCTTACCATGTTTTGTCACTTGTTTATGTCATTTCCAGCCAGAAGAAACCTATTGGTCAAATATTGGTCAATTTGGCATTGGTATGAATACTTTTGGGCTTAACTGTGTGTATATGTGTGTATATACAGTATCTCACAAAAGAGACCTTGTAACACTAACGAGTCACATGACACCGGGGAGGGAAAATGGCTAATTGGGCCCAATTTGGACATTTTCACTTAGGGGTGTACTCACTTTTGTGAGATACTGTATGTGTGTATATATATATATATATATATATATATACTGTGTATATATATAGCCATAACGTTATGACCATCTGCTTAATATTGTGTAGGTTCCACTTTTTCTGCCAAACCAGCCCTGATCTGTCAAGGCATGGACTCCACTAGACCTCTGAAGGTGTGCTGTGGTATCTGGCACCAAGACGTTAGCAGCAGATCCTTTAAGTCCTGTAAGTTGCGAGGTGGGGCCTCCATGGATCGGACCTGTTTGTCCAGCACATCCCACAGATGCGATTGAGATCTGAATTGAGATCTGTGAAATTTGGAGGCCAAGTCAACATCTTGAACCCGTTGTGTTCCTCAAACCATTCCTGAACCATTTTTGCTTTGTGGCAGGGTGCATTATCCTGCTGAATGAGGCCAGTGCCATCAGGGAATACCATTGCCATGAAAGGGTGCACATGGTCTGCAACAATGCTTAGGTATGTGGTACGTGTCAAAGTAACCTCCACATGAATGGCAGGACACAAGGTTTTCCAGCAGAACATTGCCCAAAACATCACACTGGCTTGCTTACCGGCTTGCCTCCTTCCCATAGTGCAACCTGGTGCCATGTGTTCTCCAGGTAAGCGACGCACACGCACCCAGCCATCCACGTGATGTACTGTGTGTTCTGATACCTTTCTATCAGTACTAGCATTAACTTTTTCAGCAATTTGAGCTAAAGTAGCTCATCTGTTGGATCGGACCACACGGCCAGCCTTCGCTCCCCATGTGCATCAATGAACCGGTTCACCGCTTTTCCTTCCTTGGACCACTTTTGATAGATACTGACCACTGCAGACCGGGAACACCCCACAAGGGCTGCAGTTTTGGAGATGCTCTGACCCAGTCATCTAGCCATCACAATTTGGCCCTTGTCAAAGTCACTCAGATCCTTATGCTTGCACATTTTTCCTGCTTCTAACACATCAACTTTGAGGACAGAATGTTCACTTGCTGCCTAATATATCCCACCCACTGACAGGTGCCAAGATAACGAGATTATCAGTGTTATTCACTTCACCTGTCAGTGGTCATAATGTTATGGCTGATGTGTGTGTGTGTGTGTGTGTGTGTGTGTGTGTGTATGTATATATATATATATATATATATATAAAAACATATAACTTGTATAAAACCTACATTTTGTTGTCACCTCAAATGACTTCACTGGAAGCTGTCTCAGACTGATGTAGCGAACGCTAGAGCAGCGGTTCATTTCAGGAATAACTGAACCGATTAATGAAAAATCTCAGCCTATAGTGATAAAATTAAAGCGTCTTATGGTTCTTCCTCAGCATTTCTGGTTCCTTGAACAACTGTTGCTCAATAAAGAACCTCTCAATGTGTGGTTTTTGATTTGTCATGTTGAAGATCTTGAAATGTATGTAAGACTGCAGATGTGTCCATTTTATAGTACACAGTACCTTGGCCACTGGACAGTGTTAACTGGTGTTGATTTTTTTTGTATAATTTTGTAGTGGTCAGTCAGAAAGTAAAGTAACACTCTAAAGATTCAAACTATCACTCATTTGTTTAAAGCAGTGTTGCTGTTAATGACTAGTTTAACGTAAACTTAGCCCATCATTATATTTTTTTCTCAGCATACTTTTTTTGCAGGTTTATAATAGTTTTCAAATGGTATAGGGCCTCCATTGCGCATGTACTGCTGCAGCATGGGTTTGAATCTGTCCCACTGCTGTTTCAACAAAAAACCTTAATCGTTCTGTGTTTTTGAGTCACTTAAAGCATAAAAAGGCAGGGAAAAAAAGATACAATATATTATACAGTGCCTTCGGAAAGTATTTAGACCCTTTACTTTCTGCCTTTCCTCTGCACACCTGGATTTGGGAAGTTTCTCCCTTTCTCACATTCTTTCCCTCTCAAGCTTTTTCAGGTTGGATGAGAAGCTTCAGTGAACCGAAATCTTAGGTCTCCCCACAAATAATCAGTGGGATTCAAGTCCGGGCTTTGGCTTTGCCACACAAGGACATTCACATACTTGTCCTGAAGCCACTCCGGCATTGTCTTGGCTGTGTGCTTTGGATCGTTGTCGTGCTGAAAGATTAATCTTTGTCCCAGTGTGAGGTTCTGTGTGCTCTAGATCAGTTTTCTTTCAAAGACCTTTTTGTATTTTGCTGCATTCATCCTTCCCTCCCTCAATTGTGACCAGTCTCCAAGTCCCTGCCGCTGAAAAGCATCCCAATGGAATGATACTCCCACCACCATGCTTCACCATAGGGGTGGTATTATCCAGTTGATATGGGTTACCTTGTTTTTGCCAGAAGTAGCACTTAGCATTCAGGCTTAATAGTTTACATTTGGACTCAGACCAGAGATTTTTTCTCTCATATGCTTAGAGTCCTTCAGGCGGCATATCATATGCCTTTAACTCAGAAGTGACTTCTGTGTAGCCACTCTGCCACAAAGGCCTTACTAATGGAGCGCTGCATTGGCAGGTTTTTCTGGAAGGTTCTCCCATCTCTTAAAACGTCTTCCATTTCACAATGATGGAGCCCACTATGCTCCTGGGAACTTTAAATGCATAAGCAATTTTTATAACCTTCCCCAGATTTATGCCTTGACACAATTCTATCTCAGAGGTCTACAGAGATTTCCTTGGACTTGTGTGGGAGAGTGTGAGCTTACAGTTTGGTCCAGAAATAATTGGACACTGACTGACACAAGTATTGTTATTTTGGCTGTTTACCAAAGTATATTCAAGTTACAGTTTAATAATGAATATGGGCTTAAGGTGCAGTTCATCAGCTTTAATTTGAGGGTATTCACATCCAAATTGGATGAAGGGTTTTGGAATTACAGCTCTTTAATATGTAGTCCCCGCTTTTTCAAAGGACCAAAAGTAATTGGACAATTGACTCAAAAGCTGTTTCATGGACAGGTGTGGGCTATTCATTCGTTACTATCAATGCTCCTTTTTTGCAGCCTGAGGATGGCCTATTTCACTTTGCTGAAATTTCATCAAAGTGAAACAGGCCATCCTCAGGCTGCAAAAAAAAAAAAAGATCCATCCGAGAGATAGCAGGAACATTAGGAGTGGCCAAAGCAACAGTTTGGAACGTTCTGAGAAAAAAATGAACACACTGGTGAGCTCTGCAACACAAAAAAGCCTGGACGTCCGCGGAAGACAACTGTGGTGGATGATCATAAGATCCTTTCCATGGTAAAGAAAAACCCCTTCACAACATCCAGCCAAGTGAAGAAGAATCTTCAGGAGGTAGTCATATCATTATCCAAGTCTACCATAAAGAGAAGACTTCACAAGAGAAAATTGAGGGTTCACCACAAGGTGCAAACCATTCATAAGCCTCAAGAAAATAAAGGCCAGATTAGACTTTGCCAAAAAACATCTTAAAAAAAGCCAGCCCAGCTCTGGAACAGCATTCTTTGGACAGATGAAACTAAGATCAACCTGTACCAGAATATTGGGAAGAAAAACGTATGGAGAATGCTTGGAACGGCTCATGATCCGAAGCATACCACATCATCTGTAAAACACGGTGGAGGCAGCGTGATCGCATGGGCATGCATGGCTTCCAATGGCACTGGGTCACTAGTGTTGATTGATGATGTGACAGAAGACGCTGGATGAATTCTGAAGTGTATAGGGATATATTGTCTGCTCAGATTCAGCCAAATTCAGCAAAGTTGATTGGACAGTGTTTCACTTTACAGATGGACAATGACGCAAAGCATACTGCGAAAGCAACCCAGGAGTTTTTTAAGGCAAAGAAGTGGAATATTCTGCAATAGCTGAGTCAATCACCTGATCTCAACACGATCAAGCATGAATTTTCACTTGCTGAAGACCAAACTTAAGGCAGAATGTCCCACAAACAAACAACAACTGAAGGCCTGGCAAAGCATCACAAAGGAGGAAACCCAGCGTTTGGTGATGTCCATGCGTTTCCGAGTTCAAGCAGTCATTGCCTCCAAAGGATTCTTGGCAAAGTATTAAAAATTAACATTTTATTTATGATTGTGTTAATTTGTTCAATTACATTTGAGCCCTGGAAATAAGGGGACTGTGTATGAAAATGGTTGCAATTTCTAAATGTTTCATACAATATTTTTGTTCAACCCCTTGAATTCAAACTGAAAGTCTGCACTTCATTGAATCTAGGTTGTTTGATTTCAAATCCACTGTGGTGGCGTACAGAGCAAAAATTATGAAAATTGGGTCAGTGTCCAAATATTTCCGGCCCTAACTGTATATAGATTATAGACATGCGTCTGCCTTTGTCCAATCAATCAAATCAATTCCCCAAAGTTGTACTCCAATCAAGTTCTCAATGATGATCAAAGGACGCAGAATGGATGTGAGCTCAACATGAAATGTCATGGCAAAGGGTCTAAATACTTACGTACATGAGAAATTTCATTTTTGTATTTTCAATACATTGTTACAAATTTCTAAAACGTGTTTTTGCTTTGTCATTATGTGGTATTGTGTGTTGACTGATTGCAAAAAATGTGTAACTTTAGAAAAAGATTTTTAGAGTTTGAGTGTTTTTGGCATTTCAAGCATCAAACAGATTGTTTCAAGTAGTGTGTATTTGTGCGCTTCCAATTCCTAGCAGTCAATGAAACCATGCATCACTATGCAAGCCAGCCTAGTGAGACGTTCAGGCCTGATGTGTCTGTAAACTACAAGTTTCAGGCTAGACTAACATCCTCATTTCTAAAATTGTAACAAGCCCAGTTACTCAGACAACCAAGAAGGTTCCCCTATGCATTGCTCCCAAGAACATAATTTAGTTCAAACTTCTTAATTTTTTCAGTACTTGGCATGCAGAGACCTAGTGTTAGATATCTACTGCTGAATATGACTTAGTTGGAATCTTTTGCTGCTGTCTAGTGGTAAAGAGAAATAACTGCACAGATATTGCTCAAAATGTGCAGTAGTCCCATCTCCAAGAAATGTGGAAAAAAAGATTTAATCAATAGTACATGATAGTACTATGATCATTAATTAGGCCCACAAGTTAGCAAGTTTAGAGTTGTAAAATATGACCAGTACTGTGATTACTACTACTACTCCTACTAGAACTACTAATATTATTACTAATACCACTACTATCACTACTATTACTACTACTACAACCACTATTACAATTAGTATTACAGTGACCACACACATAATAATAATAAGGAAAGGTTTTTGCCACGTTCAGACTATTTGTTTATTTAGTGTACATTGTTTAACTATCTTGTTTTGCAAACATTCTGCCAGCAGGGGAAGTGCATATTCCATGTGTCCCAAGTGACACCTTATTCTTTACATGTCCAACAGCAGTGCACTATAAAAAGAAAAGGATACCATTTGGTTCACAATCTACATTTCTAGGGAATCTTATCATAAGCACTGCTCATTAATTTACAATAAAGCCTGCTTGGAATTTTTTACTCACTTTAAGCCAAAATTAATCATCAGCCAATGGTGATTAATAAGTACGTAAATTTAACCTCAGTCTCACTCGCTCACATACAATGCAGACGTAAAATAATGGAAAAACAAGCGTTGCACACAGTAATCAAGAGCCAAATGATCAAGGGACCCGAAGCAGAAGCGGTATCATTCAGCTGCTAATTAGAGTATTGGCTCACGTACATGTTAATGTCCGAACTCAATCTGCCTTTTACTTAATTACAACAGTAGAAATCCATTTGTTTAGCATTAGAAGGTTTGAAGGTTAGAGTGAAGATTTTAGTATTAGTTCGGACATTTTTCAATTGGTGATACACAGACATACATTTTTAAAGTGTGTTAGTACAGGGTGAAGGGCGTGGTCTTACATCTGATGGCATCACGTAAGACAATGCTTGAAGGGAGTTTTTACATTGGGAGAATAAAAAAAACACAGAAATAAAACATCCAGACAGGACATGATTGAGAAAAAGTATGTAAAGGAAATATGTTCTTACATATATATATATATATATAATATACCGTAAATATATACAGTATAGCGTGGATAACAGAGCAAGCGTCAAAGATATAATGACACATTATACAACTGTGGTATGTGTAATTTGCCATCCCCTACTTAGGCAATTTAGTATTTCTAACAAAATAATACGTGTAAACCAAAAGAATTATGTAATAAAGTTCATTACATTTGCATATTGGTTGCAAAAAAAACTAATTCTCATGCAAATGAAATACAAAAGAAAAAAACATTTCTGAGGTTGTTAACCTTTTTGCTAATTAGCTTACAATTAAAGTTTACATTCTATGTCCAATTATTCAACTCAGATTAGGACAAGGAATTTGTTTAGAATAACCGTATGCAGAGATTTACATTGAAAGGCTTTCAGATGTTGGCTCAATTAGAAATGACCTTTAAATGCGAAACGTGCTAAACCACGGCTTTTGGAATACTGTATATCCCGTCCTAATTATTAAGGTTGGTTACACGCGATTGAATGGTGACCCTCCTGACCGGTGTCTGGTCTGCCATTCGGTTGGCCACCAGCTCCTGTAACTGCAACGCTCCTCCGCCAATGAAACAGAATGCCGGGCAAATGGGGCCGGAGCAATCAACAGGCCCCTCCCACAAAGGGCGGAGTGAGTGAGCATCATAGAAAGTGACACGACCCTTCTCGAAGTCAAGGCACACCCCTAGCCTTGGAGGCAGGGGGTAGGTGAGGCCCGTAGGCGAAGAGGCGGGGCTGGTGCCATTGGCGATATTGGGGCTGCGGTGGGGGCTGGTGCCGTTGGTGGGGCAACCATGGTTGTTATGTTGATTCAGGGACTGGGGCAGGAAGATCTTCCCCATGCCCATGGTGAGGAAGGAGAAGGGGGGAGGGGATTCCAGCGAGTCTTCTGCCCCACTGTCATGACCACTGTCTGGGTCATAGCTACAGGTGAAGAGAGAGATTAGTCATACACACCCCCCACACATGCAAGACAGTGATGGGTCACTCACACAACTAGGACTCCTATTCCTAAACCCTTATAAAAACATGTTCATGGTGCTGTGAAAGGCTAGAATCCTTAACCAGCAATTCTACTATAAGATGCTTTGTAAGGCCTTGATGAAAGACAGTCTTTCCTTAACATATTTTCTATTCACTACACCCTGCTCTTTGTGCACCCTATAGCTTTAACCTCTGTTGCAACTTACCGGGGGCTTGCCATGTCTTGGGGAAGGTGAAACCATTCCTGTAGTTTGGCCTCAAGGCCCACTCCCACCTATGAAATAGATAAAGACATTAAAAAGGGCCAGCAACATTGCCTGATGACTCAAAATCTTCCTCTGCTTCATCGTGCACAACATACATCAGTCTGGAACTGCTTCCATTTAAGTTGTCTGTGTTCTGTCACAAGTTTTCAAACTGCACGCAGTAACAGAAATAAATGATACACAGCAAATTTATTTGAGAAATTTTGTATATGGATTGCACCTCTATATGTCAAATGTTGGGGCTAATCATGAAATTACATTAAGGCTTGGAAATATGCTGATAATGCTAAAGTAGTTAAATATAAAAAGTAGAAAACTATTTTGCCTTTATCATGATATCATCAACCTGATTTACACAGGCAGGCAGTGTTGTCATTAGCTGGTGAAGATAATGTTATCTAACTCAGTCGGCTGACTAGTTGGATATGTTGTTGTTACTTTGTTTAGCATTCCAGATGTATACTAATACTTTTTATTATTATTCCCTTAGTGTTGGTGCAATACTTACATTCCCCACGCACTAGAATTGAACTGTTTCCCATACAGACATTTTCTTTTGTTGAGAATTTGATACAAGCAGAGTAACAATGCACCAAAGTTTGATAAGATCTGGCTGCTCTTTTCATATCTAGAACACCCAATAGAGTAGTGTGTCACATTATAGATTGTGTCTTTGATGCACTGCCTGTAGGTTGGGATTCTGTGTGCTGGCTTCTTCATCCAAGCAATGGACGAAGTAGAGATTTTCTGGCTCAGGGGAAAAAGGTAATGGGCATTTATGCCATTGTTTTCGTTGTTCAAGCCTTTTCATTTTCGTAAACTTTTTGTTTTATTTTTTTTACACCCAATGCATCTTTGGTTTTAAATCCTGTAGTGCCCATTTGTGTTCAATATTTTGTGTTCAATATTTCAAAAGAGAAATACTATATCATACTGTATAATCCTATAATATGTCAGTATATGAAGAATATATTTAAGAATTACAGTATATAATTTGGCAATTTCACCAGTATTTTCAATTTTTCACATTGGGTGTAGGTTTTGTTCTGGGTCTGATGTCTTCATACCAAATTCCTGTTTACACATGTACGCATCACTACTGCTTTAGTGAGGAAGATGACAAATGTCAGTGTTTTTTTTAATTTATTAGAGCGAACACTGTTAAACCAAACTCAAAATAAAATGGTATGTTTGTCTTTATTAGGCTGTTGTTGTATAGGCCTACATAGTATAATAATGACATAATTGTCCTTAAATGAGTGCTTGTTAACTCAAAAATCAATTTAATGCATAGTGAATCAAATTACTTTTTTTTTTTATCGTTAAACATTTTAAAATCTTATTTTACCAAGTAAGTATGACTGAGAACACTCATTTAGAGAAAAGACATTGGAGCAATTAAAAAAAACAAAAAAAACACTTCAAAAACCATATCTCCAGCAGTTTTTGTTTTTACTGCTCTCTCTGTTTTACCAGGCTAGATTCGGATGTCTCTTTTATTTTGTCTCGAAACCATTGTTTTTTGTGAGGGCTTTTCAGCTTTAAATACATTTTAGATGGATGATCATGTAACCAGACTGCACCTTTAAACGCCTTGTTCTGGGACAGATTTTTTTTTTTATGTTGCCAGCTCTGAAATTTGATCTTAAAACCTTGAAGTTACTGCTCAGACGCTCTAACTTCTAGGCATTTGTCACTGTTATAAAACTTTAGTAATAGTTAATATAAGACTTTAATTTAGTAATACCCCCAACCCTGTGCACCATATCATGAATTTGGGATGGAACCGCAATTCTCCCTGACGTTTAACTTGCCTTGACCAGGTAAGACCCGGGCTCCACTGAACATGCCCAGTAGTGTCTGCCTTGGGTGATAGCCACATCGCCCACCAGCAGGTCTGCTGTCAGGTGACAGGAAGTTAGCGCTCTGTCGGCTGCCTGCAGCAGGGACAGCCCGGGGACGCTCCGGGCACAGCGCTGCTCCTTACTCACCACCAGCCGGTCGGCATGGAGACCCCAGCGAGAGTCCAGGTAGAAATTTAACACTGGGAAGGGCAGGGGTGCAGGAGGAGAGGGAGATGGAGGGAGGGAGGGAGGGAGGACGGAGGAGAGGGAGGGTCAACGGAGGAGTGCATTTGCAGGAAAGAGGGAAAGGGATGGTTTTTGTTGGAATACGGTGCAGGTTTCGGTGGAGGAGCGAAGGAGGACATGGGAAAGAAGCGAAAAGCGTAAAGGAGGTAAATACACGGATAGAGGAGAAAGATATCCAATTAGGGCAACAAGGAAAGAACTGAGAGGGTTAACAGAGGAGGAAAAGAAAGAGTTGGCATGCATCTTCTCTGGAATGAGAGACACCTCAACGGCACCCTTCTCTTGTGCTTTGTCCTCATCTCCTTCTCAAAAGCCACTGGAGGAAAAGAGGCGAGGTCGCTGCCCTTTGAACTTCTCCAATGGGTTTTGAGTACGAGAGGAGAGAGAACCAGAAGATATTGAACTTGAGAATCTCCCAAGGTATAGGGAATGGCCGAACTGCCTTTCATCAACAAACTGGAAACGGATAGAAAACAGTCTTAAAGCAGAAGGTCAATTAGAGGAGCAGGAGGAGGAGATGCATCTTTTCTAAACTGGGAGTATTATTGGGGTTAATATTCCTGAGGGAAATATAGCAGGAGAGAATAGTTTACAGAGGGACATAGGGGATACACTGACCACTCATTAGCCTGGATCTCAACCAACGGCCCAGCGAGCAAACAAACTCAAAAGATGTATTTTCAGCATCTTTTCAGTGTCCTTTGCTCACGGGGACCATCCGTTTGTTAAGCCTCGGGTTTTAACAAACAGCAAAACTCTATCACACACTATGAGATCTCATTCTGGGAGGAAGAGAGGGGGAGAAAGAGGGTGGCTGGGAAAAGAGGTGTAAATGTATAAAGAGGTAGGACAATGTGCAACGCAACACGAGATGGGAGACAAAAGAGTGGATGCTTACACTAACAGGCAAAGGCAGAGTGGACTGGGGAAATGGACCTGGGAGCAGAAAATGACAGAATTGAGGAGAGGATGAAAGGTTGGGAATAAGGTACAGAGCTAGAATGTAAAGGAAAGTGTGGCGAGGAGAGAGAGCGTAAAAGGCAATGAGAATTGGTAAGAAGACAGATTAGACAATGGGATAGGCAAAGAGGAAGATGAAGAGAGGGATAAACAGAAGAATGAAGAGAAGGATGTGAATGGGCAGAAAAAGAGATAAATGAGTCATTAAAGTGATCTCCATGAATACCGTTATCAGCTACACTAAGACTGGAGACTATTAGCATGCGTGTGTGTATGTGTGTTTGTGGTTGCGCCCCATAGAGCAGTGCGTAAGAACCTCACCTGGGGCCGGGGGGGTATGCAGGTACACCTCCTCACTGTACTCCCCGAAGCCCGCCTTGTTGCAGCCCCTCACCCTCAACACATACACACTGTCCATCTCTAGCCTGTCAATCACCGCGCTGGTCCCGGCCACCTCCTCCAGCCGCTGCCAGCCCCAGCGAGCCGTAGCCAATCGCCCCTGGACACCACTTCTGGATCCGCCTCCTGGGACCACCCCCCGGCGACGGAACTCCACAGAGAAGTGCCAGGCGGGGGCTGATTCTGGAGGCAGCCGCCAACACAGGAAGAGCTGGTCGTAGGCCAGGGTTTTCTGGGTGTCAATCACAGGGGCCAGGGGTGCTGAGGAAACATCACAGCTGTCAGGTCAGACAATACAGACAAACAAACATCCAATTCTCTAAACAGTAGCTAGTCAAGCATAGCCTGGCTGACTGACGTATGGCTATAAATCCCTCTGACTTGTCTGGAAAGTGTGTTCCTGTCTGTGTTCCTGTCTGGAAAGTGTGTTTCGTGTTTTTGGCAAGAGGCGCTGATAAAGAAGGTGACACACACCGCTGGTTAGCTATCCCCCTTTTCAAATTGAACAAATCATGATCTACAGCTCTGGAAAAAATTAATAGACCACTGCAAAATTATCAGCTTCTCTGGTTTTACTATTCATAGGTATGTGTTTGAGTAAAATGAACAGTTTTGTTTTATTCTATAAACTACTGACAACATTACTCCCAAATTCCAAATAAATATATTGTCATTTACAGTATTTATTTGTAGAAAATAACAACTGGTCAAAATAATCAAAAAAAAGATGCATTGTTTTCAGACCTCAAAAAATGCAAAGAAAACAAATTCATATTCATTTTTCAACAACAAAATACTAATGTTTTAACTTAGGAAGAGTTCAGAAATCAATATTTGTTGGAATAACCCTGATTTTTTATCACAGCTTTCATGCGTCTTGGCATGCTCTCCACCAGTCTGTCACATTGCTGTTGGGTGACTTTATGCCACTCCTGGCACAAAAATTCAAGTAGCTCAGCTTTGTTTGATGGCTTGTGACCATCCATCTTCCTCTTGATTAAATTCCAGAGGTTTTCAATGGGGTTCAGGTCTGGAGATTGGGCTGGCCATGACAGGGTCTTGATCTGGTGGTCCTCCATCCATACCTTGATTGACCTGGCTGTGTGGCATGGAGCATTGTCCTGCTGGAAAAAAAACAATTCTCAGAGTTGGGGAACATTGTCAGAGCAGAAGGAAGCAGGAGTTCTTCCAGGATAACCTTGTACTTGGCTTGATTCATGCGTCCTTCACAAATCTGCCCGATTCCAGCCTTGCTGAAGCATCCCCAGATCATCACCGATCCTCCACCAAATTTCACAGGTCTCCGTCTAACCATTAGACGATTGTTAGGCAAAGCTGGGCAAAGCTGAAAATTTTACTCGTCAGAGAAGATGACCTTACTCCAACCTTACACCATTCCTCTACGGTCCAATCCTTATTGTCTTTTACGAACTTCAGCCTGGCTCTTCTTTGCTTCTCATTGATGAAGGGCTTTTTTCTAGCTTTGCACGACTTCAGCCCTGCCCCTAGGAGCCAGTTTCGAACTGTGCTCGCCGTGCACTTCACCCCAGCTGCTGTTTGCCATTCTTTTTGTAGGTCACTTGATGTCATCCTACGGTTGTTGAGTGACATTCAAATGAGTTGACGGTCATCTCGGTCAGTGGACAGCAGTGGTTTTTATACTTTTCCTCGTTAAATTAGATTTGGTTCAGGTAATCCTCTAATCAGTACCTCATTAAGTAAAATGAGGTGTGCCTGTGTTGGAATTTAACAGACACTGGAATGGAATGGCTGCTATACATGTAGAGATGCTGATTTAAGAAAAATTAGGAGTGGTCACTTAATTTTTTCCAGAGCTGCATGTTTAACTAAAGCATCACCCCATGAAACCAAACCATCGTGTTTACTTCAAAATATTCGGTGAGGACACTTGCAGCGTTGCCCATGCAAACAGCTAATAAAAAAGAATCAATCAAAACGCTGAGCAAATATTGCAGATACAATAAGCTCCTGTCCAGACCACAGCTCTTCCTGTGCTGTTAGGAACATGGGTCAGCCAGACAGGATGATGCAATGCTATGACAGTCTATAAACTGTACATGCAATTGAATTTAATGGCCACTGAAATGTCACATGATATCTGCATTCTGTAGACATTTGTCTACAGAATACAGATCTCATGAGAGGCTCTGTATATGTTCATAATTCTTAGCCAGTAATTCTGAAAGTAGTGCTCAAGAATCAAAATGGGTCCCTGAAAATGTGGTGTTGTGCAGATTTGTGCAATACATAATTGCTCTTTTTCTCTCTTAACATCTTGCTCTGTCACTCAAATGCTGAGCGGCTGAAGCTTATTGGCAAAAACTCAAAGTGCTGCAAGGCTGACCCACATGGGGAAAATGCGCTCTGTGTTTTCCAGAAAACTGTCGCTTTCAAAGAAGGGATTTTGTGGCAATTTGAGGTAAGGAACTCATTATGTTGTTACATTAGGCATGTATGAACTACACATTGACACATACAGCCCAAAGCGGAAGATTTAACAAATACTTGTACGGTCAGCTAAAGTTCCAGAGCGTCTTTTTAAATCCTCTTTTTCAATACCTGGTTCAAACCCTGCTCTCGGCCTGCCTAAATATATCTATGACTCCCTGTTCCTTCGTTCCTCCCTCTCTAAATGGCTTTGTCCCCTCTCTAGCCTTTTAGGCTCCTTCCATAATCCTCCTCTCCTCCCGTCTCACCCTGGATGAACTGCAGCTCCGTGAGAAGTTTGAGCTCTTTGGAGACGTCCAGCTGGAAGTGTCTGAAGGAGGGATCAGCAGCAAGAGAGAAACGTTGCAGCGCCTCGATGGATGTGGATAACCTTAAAAGATGAGGTGGGGGTTGGGGGGTAGAAGAGGGAGTTAGCTTGACAAAACGCTGTTCAACATTTATGTTAGTAATTCCATAAATAGAGCACACTTCATCTCTAATACTACATGCCGGAGAAGCACGTTGGTTATACAGAGCATATGTCTATCTTAGTATCCAGAATGTACTCATTGGAGCTCAGTCAATGTCATCTTTGTCAACCAGGTCTACTGGCTCCCTCTTGTGGTCCTTTGTGTTTTTTTGCTGAGGATGAGGATGTGCAACGAGCAGTGAAAGGAAAGGGTTGTATTTTAAATTGCAGATTCAATTTACCAAGTCATCTATTGAACACGAGGTCCATTTGAAATTGAGAGGTGCAGAGAACTACAAGTATTTAACTGTCAAGGACAGAACAACAGATATTTCACCTTTGCCGCCTTAGGGATTTGATCAAGCAAGATATTGGTTTAAATCTTGCTAGATCTAGCCTGCTTTACACACTGTTCACAAACATCGGAAAGAAAGCATAGACAACAGACAGTAGACGAAGGAGTGGGTGAGGGAAGAAACACTAAGATAGGAAAACACAAACCAAGTAACAGAAATAACAGACATCAAAACGTCAGTGTTCCACATAGAACCTACTATTGAACAGTTCCCTATGGAGAAAAGGGTGATTTTGGTTTAGAAATAGGGTGCATTTCCGCACTTTGCAGACATATTTTTACCTGCTGTGTGTCTGGCGCGCTGCCTGAACAAAGCAGGGCGGGTCCATCTCTTTCAGCAGTTCCTGGGAGAACGCCATGAGGCCCGCGTGCTCCAGCAGGCTCCGCCTCTCCGCCACCTGGCCCGCCAAGGCCTCGCCCCGTCGCTGTCGTGCCTCCTCCAGGGCCAGGGCCAATGAGGCGTGGCGCTCAGCCAAGAGGGCGGTCAGGTCCTTCATGCTCTGAGACAGCTGCTCTCGCGCTGCTACGCTGTTGGCCTGGGGACCGACACAGAGGAGTGGTTAGGACTATGTAGATTCATCTAGGACCATGTTCCATTTCATTTAGGGCTGGCTACTTTGTTCAGAGACAACACCCCACAGAGATATACTTTAGACCAAAGATGGAGCACAGGGATATATTTTAGACCCAAGATAGACCACAGAGACATTTAGTAGGCCATAAATGGATTGCAGATACAGTGGATATAAAAAGTCTACACACCCCTGTTAAAATGCCAGGTTTTTGTGATGTAAAAGAATGAGACAAATATAAATCATGTAAGCACTTTTCCCACTTTTAATGTGACCTATTATGTGAAGAATTCAATTGAAAAACAAACTGAAATCTCAGAGGGGAAAAAATGAAAAATAAAAACCTTACATTAACCTGGTTGCATAAGTGTGCACACCATCTTATAACTGGAGATGTGGCTGTGTTCAGAATTACCCAATCACATTCAAACTCATGTTAAATAGAAGTCATTACACACCTGCCATCATTTAAAGTGACTCTGATTAATCACAAATAAAGTTCAGCTGTTCTAGCATTTCATTTCATTTTCTTAGTTGCATCTCAGAGCAAAAGCCATGGTCTGCAGAGGGCTTCCAAAGAATCAGAGGGATCTCATTGTTGAAAGATATCAGCCAGGAGAAGGGTACAAAAGAATTTCCAAAGCATTAGATATACCATGGAACACAGTGAAGACAGTCATCATCAAGTGGAGAAAATATGTCACAACAGAGACATTACCAAGAACTGGACGTCCCTCCAAAATTGATGAAAAGACGAGAAGAAAATTGGTCAGGGAGGCTTCCAAGAGGCCTACAGCAACATTAAAGGAACTGCAGGAATTTCTGGCAAGTACTGGCTGGGTGCTACATGTGACAACACTCTCCCGTATTCTTCATATGAATGAGCTATGGGGTAGGGTGGCAAGACGGAAGCCTTTTCTTACAAAGAAAAACATCCAAGCCCGGCTGAAGTTTGCAAAAACAAACATCAAGTCCCCCAAAAGCACGGGGGAAAATGTGTTATGGTCTGATGAAACCAAGGATGAACTTTTTGGCCATAATTCCAAAAGGTATGTTTGGCGCAAAAACAACACTGCACATCACCCAAAGCACACCATACCCACAGTGAAGCATGGTGGTGGCAGCATCATGCTTTGGGGCTGTTTTTCTTCGGCTGGAACTGGGGCCTTAGTCAGGGTGGAGGGAATTATGAACAGTTCCAAATACTAGGCAATTTTGGCACAGAACCTTCAGGCGTCCGTTAGAAAGCTGAAGATGAAGAGGAAGTTCACCTTTCAGCATGACAACGACCCAATGCACACATCAAAATCCACAAAAGCATGGCTTCACCAGAAGAAGATTAACATTTTGGAATGGCCCAGCCAGAGCCCAGACCTGAATCCAATTGAACATCTGTGGGGTGATCTGAAGAGGGCTGTGCACAGGAGATGTCCTCACAATCTGACAGGTTTGGAGTACTTTTGCAGAAGAAGAGTGGGGAAATATTGCCACGTCAAGATGTGCCATGCTAATAGTCTCCTACCCAAAAAGACTGAGTGCTGTAATAAAATCAAAAGGTGCTTCAACAAAGTATTAGTTTAAGGGTGTTCACACTTATGCAACCAGGTTGTGAGTTTTTTATTTTTCCCCCTCAAATATTTCAGTTTGTTTATCAATTGAATTGTTCACGTTATAGGTCACATTAAAGGTGGAAAAAGGTCTGACATGATTTATCTTTGTCTCATTCTTTTACATCACAAGAACCTGGTATTTTAACAGGGGTGTGTAGACTTTTATATCCACTGTATGTGTAGTAGACCAAATATGGACCACAGAGATAGATTTTAGACCACAGATGGACCACAGATATGTCTTCGACCAAATATGTACCACAGAGATATATTTTAGACCAAATATGGACCACAGAGATACAGTATCTCACAGAAGTGAGTACACCCCTCACATTTTTGTAAATATTTAATTTTATCTTTTCATGTGACAACACTTAAGAAATGACACTTTGCTACAATGTAAAGTAGTGCGTGTACAGCTTGTATAACAGTGTAAATTTGCTGTCCTCTCAAAATAACACAACACATAGCCATTAATGTCTAAACCGCTGGCAACGAAAGTGAGTACACCCCTAAGTGAAAATGTCCAAATTGGGCCTAAAGTGTCAATATTTTGTGTGGCCACCATTATTTTTCAGCACTGCCTTAACCCTCTTGGGCATGGAGTTCACCAGAGCTTCACAGGTTGCCACTGGAGTCCTCTTCCACTCCTCCATGACGACATCACGGAGCTGGTGGATGTTAGAGACCTTGCGCTCCTCCACGTTCCGTTTGAGGATGCCCCACAGATGCTCGATAGGGTTTAGGTCTGGAGACATGCTTGGCCAGTCTATCACCTTTACCCTCAGCTTCTTTAGCAAGGCAGTGGTCGTCTTGGAGGTGTGTTTGGGGTCGTTATCATGTTGGAATACTGCCCTGCGGCCCAGTCTCCGAAGGGAGGGGATCATGCTCTGCTTCAGTATGTCACAGTACATGTTGGCATTCATGGTTCCCTCAATGAACTGTAGCTCCCCAGTGCCGGCAGCACTCA
>JACXGI010001444.1:80718-93114 GCA_016801175.1 Esox masquinongy | reverse complement strand
ACACACACACACACACAGACACACAGACACACACACGTACATATACTTTACTACTGCACTTTACTATACACTAAATGACCTTTGTTTGCCTTTGTGCTTCATCAACATAACCTAGCCTTCCTATTGGACTACACAGTCCTGCTGATCAGGAATGCAACCTACTGAATTTGCTGTTTTGTAAAACTAGTCTGAATGAAAAGTCCATAGGAAGCAGGCGGTTGATGAACCCTCTGGACATACAGTAGTTGCATCTGAAATTGCACCTTATTTCATAAGTGCACATAAGTGCTGTAGTAGTTTTAGTAGTGTAATTCATATTGGGAATAGGGTGCCATTTTGGATGCAGGCCATGTTCTTTCTAGACAGGCACTCCGCCTGGCTGTCAGACACGGCAGCCGAAGTGGTTCTCCCACCTGCCATAGCCGCGGTAACTGTGGGCAGTTGGGCTGTGGGTGGATTGGTTGTAGTGGCCAGCGCAGGTGTGACTGTTGGCAGGGGCTGGACTGTTGTGGGTACTGAGAGGGCAACACACCAGGAAGGCACAGAGAAACAGTTATACCAACAGACGCTCGAGCGTGGGAATATCCGGATCGTGGACACGCCATCAAATCATGCATGGGTCATCTCCTAAATCAACCCATTATCTGATTGCTCTGTCCGCAGACACATTCTAGGAGAAATCCACCGTATTTTCAGCAGTATGGTAAATCCACTGCAGTGGTACTGAAAGACCTCAGTACGTGCACTCCCAGTCTGTCTCACACTATCCATGTCCTAGCTCTCATCTACAAGCCCTGTCATGCTGAAACTCTTCTAATCCCCTGGCCTCGTCTGAATTTTAGTCCCGCACTCAGGGACACGAAACTGTGGAAAAACGTGCTGCAGGTGTGATCATCAAGATTGCAACGAAGAGAGTGACATGGAATATCAATAAAATAATATGACTATAAATAAGACAAAAGAATGATGGAATATGAACAGGGAATAAAAAAGCAAACGACAACAAGCTCTATCCAGTTTGATTAGGATGTTACTTACTGCCAAGCGTCCCAGCAGCCTCACCTGACAGAGAGAGAGAGAGAGAGAGAGAGAGAGAGAGAGAGAGAGAGAGAAAGAGGGAACAAGAGAGAGCGGAGACGGGGAAAAAACAAATGGAGGTTTAGTAATTTAATTTTTTAGAATCACAGACTTTATTTATACACTTAAAAAAAGAGCATTTCAACTTTCCATGCTTAAGGCGTGGTACATCAGCTAGCACATCTGCCATTTCTGTGTAGTATGTTTCCATTTCTGTGTAGTATGTTTCCATTTCTGTGTAGTATGTTGCCATTTCTGTGTAGTATGTTTCCATTTCTGTGTAGTATGTTGCCATTTCTGTGTAGTATGTTGCCATTTCTGTGTAGTATGTTTCCATTTCTTTGTAGTATGTTTCCATTTCTGTGTAGTATGTTTCCATTTCTGTGTAGTATGTTTCCATTTCTGTGTAGTATGTTTCCATTTCTGTGTAGTATGTTTCCAATGTAAGTCCATGTAGGATTCATCTAGCTAATTGACTCTGTCTGACCACTGAAACATGATAGCTCTGTGGCTCTGTGGAGCAATCTATCCAAATTCTTCAACTAGTACTTCATCTGTCAGGTAACATGTGCCTGGTGTAATATAGATGGTATAATGTAATGTTTGCCGTGTACTCAAGGGTTTCACGTTTCGCCAAAACCTTGCTTCACACATTATTTTTAGGATGGATGGTCAACTGAACATTCTACTGCATTCTGTTCGGTGTGACATAATGTTTTGTTTGTTGTTGTTGTTTGGGCCCCGGGAATAGTCCATGGGAATAGACAACATACAAGTGTTCGGGGACCCGTTTGGGGTGGGTAGGTAGGATCCAGGTTTCCATGACTTGGCCTTGAAGCCCCTCTCGCAGCGGCTGCAGTCCTGGCCCGTCGTGTTGTGCTCACAGTCACACTGCAGACTGCCTTCCCGAAGGGTGCACTGGTCAGCATGGAGGTTGCACTTACACCTGAGGCAGCGAGAGCGAGAGAGAGACAGAGACAGAGAGAGAGAGAGAGAGACGGAGAGAGAGAGAGAGACCAGCAACGTCAGTCCAAACGAGTGCCCTACCACGACCATACGGCTGTGGCGATGATGCTGGATCAAGGACAGTGTGCGGTTATTGAAGTTATTGTGGACAAGCCAATCAGTGTAAAAACTCTGTAGAACTGGGCAGGTCATTATAGATCGAGAAGACGTTATTTTCTCAGCTGTTTGCATGGATGAAAATGGGGGTTAAAGATTAAGAATACAAAGTATGGTTTGCAATACGTTGTTAATTTAAAATTAAGTTTAAGTTAAGCTGAGTATGACAGTGAAGTGAAAAAGAGAGCTGAAGAGATAAAACCCAAATGGCAGCACACATTGGCATGTTTTAGAAGGGCCAGAGCCAAATCTTTCAGCAAAATAGATAAGAAAATGTTAACTCCCAGGAAACACAACAATTACTCTTAAATAAAGATTACATGGGGCCAGTTATTCAAAACCTTTTGGGGGGATCCGAATGAGCAATTTTTTGCTGTAATTGTTTTGCTGTAGCCTACAGGACCAGGATCAGATCGATCTTTTTCATATGTTTTGCTGATTTATTGTGGATAATTCAGAAGATAATTAAGAAGATTATTCTGATTCACTGCAATATCAAGATCTTATAACTAATGCTTTTGTGCTTTGAACAGGTACCTTGGGATCTATTGGAAAGGTTTCATTACTACGACAACACTGTGCTAAGAAAAGAGAAATCAGTTAAGAACGGCACATTAATAACTGTATATTGATTCAAAATAATATTCATAAGTACTTAAATAAGTATATTCATTTATTTGACAGATTTCCATGTTAAAAATTATATGTCCTTATCCTGGAGCAAATGTAGCGTTGCCTTTATTTTTCAGATATAATTACTTTTTCTTAAACATCCTGACATATATTTAAATTTCTTGTTTGATGTGCCTTTCACCTTCTAAATCCACCTGCACCTCACACATCCAGTGGGATCGAGATAATCTTGATCTATGCCAGGAAAGGTTTGAGTTGCTAAACGTCCTTCAAACCCTGATTAAAGTTCAGATTGGATTATCAAATCCTCATCCCTATGTGGAACAATCTTGAAGGGCTGGTAATGGACAAGCCATGGTCCTTATCCCTCCGAAAAGGGGCAAGGATTACCAAATCCTTATGCCTATGTGGAGGATCAGAATACCATTTTTCGCTATTGGAACATTAATCCTTTCCGACAGGGGTAATCCGATCAGATGACGTTTGAAAAACAGACCCCAGGCCACTGACATATAAAAAAAAAACAGACAGTAAGATTGAGGTGGCAAGAGAGGTTGCAAGCAGGTTAGCATGGAAATTGTGACATTTGAATAACAATCTTCATAATCAGATGAGGGAGTGACTTCCAATACACAGTTCCCCTCTGGTGAGGCATCCACCCTCCATTTGCATTAAATATTCATAGGATGGACCTTCACATCTCCACATGGATGTCTCCTCTCCTACCCTCTCATTTATTCTCCTACCCTACACAACCCTCACCTACCCTCTCATCTCTTCTCCACTTCTCTCCTACCCTCTACTTTCTTACCCTATCATCTCCTCGGCTCTCCTCATCTCCTACCCACTCATCTCCTCTCCTAGCCTTTCATGTCCTCTCCTACCCTCTCATCTCCTACTTTTCACTGCTTTTACTTTACTCTCATCTTCTGTCCTTTCCGTCTGTCCTTCCCCCTTCTCTCCTCTCCGACCCTTTACGCCAACTATTCTAATATATATTCTACATTTACTGTTCCCTAAATCAAGTTACACTTCCACTGAAATCTTACATTTAAATGGCTAAATTCTCTAAATCGCTTTTTGTCCGTGAATGCACACCAAAAATAGGGAACCTGGCGCCAACATTGTGTCCAACCACAAATTATACAGTCAGGCTACTGTCATACAAAACAATTACTCTATCCATTAATTAGCAGGGAATGTACAGTTGACTCAAAGGATAACTTGTTTTTTATCCAAACACTGACCAGATGTACAGAAGGGTATGATAATTAGAATATGCTTAATTAATCAAGCATCACATCACACTCTTCATTATTGACTGGAAAGGTAAAATGTATGCTTCTGCTGGCAAAGACGTGTATAAGGGGGACCACATGAGGATGTGGGTTTCTCATTTCTTTCCCAGCACACTGAGGAGGAAAACTGACAGCTCAGTATCATTCCAATCCCATTTACTTTAATTAAGTCTGTTTTCAAAAACCCCCTTGGAAACAGCTGGAGCTCCTCCCACCCTCTCGAGACCTTTAAGCCATAATTAAAAACTTGGTGACAATCTTGGGGCTTTTTCATCCCAGGGCTCCTGGAGACAGAACTCCCATGAAGCACCTCTTCATGACAAATTAATCAGTGGACATTTTCAGAGCACTCACAGTGCTTCCTGGGAAAACCCCTGGGCTCCTGCTTATCATTGGATTCTTCACTTTAGCCGTATTATTAATCAATTACAGAACTCATTGGGCAGCTCGAAATCTCCCACCAAACCGCCACTCTCAAAGAAAGTATCAATCAATTCCTTTTTTTTTTTTTATCTAACACTCATTTTGGGGTCCAAAAGTATGGAAAAGCACCCATGTGCTGCCACTACATAAGTGTTGGGATACTAGTGACCTTGACAATTATAATCCAATCTCTAAATTGTCTTGGTAAAATCCTGTGGTCATTGGTAAGCATAGTGCATTCTTTTTATCTGACAACTCCATTCTGAACAGATACCAGTCCAGTTTTAGACCAGGACACAGTCTCACCTCAAAAAATAATTGGAAAAACAGAAGTTATCAGATATGCACACAAGATTGGCTAGTACTAGAGATACCGAGGGCTTACTCTGTGTTAGGTAAAACTGCTTTTAACTACCATGCCCTACACTTATGGAATGTTTTGCAGAGTAGCCTTAAGATAAAAGTCTTGGTGCCTATAAGGCATTTTCCATGTTTGATACATAATCTTTTTACTTCTAACTGTGATTGCTTTTTTTGATGTGTGTGTGCTTCATTTCCATGTGTTCTCCTTTTTCTGTATTTTCTATATTGCTGAACTACAGGGATGAACTTTAAAAGAGATCTTGGGCTCAGTGTGATTTCCCTGTATAAATGGTAGAAACAAATTGTACTTAAATGAGAAAACAAATGAAAATACATTTACAGGAGTAAATGTGGTGTGCTTGCCAGCTGATTTACATTAAAAAAGTTGAAGACTTTGAAGTTGGGATTAGCAAAACATGTGAAACAGTACAAACCGAACTGGTTAATTTTATTTATATATATATAAAGAAATTACAAAAGTGCATTGTGCTTCAATCAGAAGAAAATAGATGAATACATTTTTCTAAACCTAAAAACAGAGCTACTATTTTTCACCAATAGTGAGAAAAATTAAGTTACTAAATCTTTGACCACACTGTAACTTTGAATAAAATCCAAAACCACCTATTCAACATACCCATGGGACTTGCTTGCCAACAACTTGGCAAGACTGCTTTGAACATTTTCACACTGAAACTATTTTTCCACCACAAATGTCTGAAAGAATACAGGAATCCTTCCAAAATAGTTTTCAGCTTTAACAGGAACATTTTCCATCCTCTTCTGCCATTTATGCTTACAAATATTGCATGAACACACACACACACGTGTTAATCTACAAGGCATTTGCATCCACTGGCAGGTCGCCCATTACTGTAAGAATGCTACTGTGGCATATTTAATGTTGGGGGCCCTACCCGAGCCCCATGCCTGACTGTAGCGCTTCCAGGAGGAGAAACTGCACACTCTAAACAAAGCAAAAAATCAGATGCAAAAGAGATCGGTCTTGTCTGATGGCAGAATAAATGCCTGCTGGCATATTCTAAATGTGCTTAGTTATGGGCTGTGAAACCCCATGCAATGTGCACACACCAGAAGGCAGATTGGTAGGCATCAACATCCCCATGAATATTCTAAATGATTGACACCTCACAAAAAAGTGCAAACTGGACAGTGACGACCCTTGATTAAAAACAGAGAGCAAACCAAGGACAGGATTAATCATTTGTCCCAATATAAAGGACAAGTGTGGACAAGGCAACTCTGTATCTGACTGAAACCCCCTGCCTTCTTTGAAGGCTTCAAAGCCTATAAGTCACTGAAGCATAAGGCAAGCTGTGGAAAAGGGAAGGTACTCTCAGACTGAGCAGCATACTGTATATTAATGGCTATGTTCAGACCTCGGTCTATATTCCGGAAGTGTCCTGCCTTCATGCAGTCGGTGTCACACACATATAGATCATCCGACTATGCTGAGTCGTTCATTACTTGGACCACGTTAGACTTTCAAGAGCAAAATCAAGAGTGGGAACTTGCACTGGTGTCCAGGTATTAGGACGCGCCAGATTTTCTAAGTGCCTTAGGAACCTCCTTGTGTGAGATAGGATGGGGCTTCACGCCGGCGCTCTCGGAGGGAAGTGCTCTCCTTCCCTCCCAGAACCATGGCGGCTATATCCGGCTGCTGCAGGGCAACCCCCCCCCCCCCACGGCCTGGGCTCATGAGCTCATGTTAAGGGCCGGCGCCAGCCAGCCCCTGCTTTTGGGCCAGGATCAAACTCCCATCCGGCCATCTGGAGAGGAAGGAGAAACAGGAGCATACGTTCTACACATGGCCTGACCCAGCCATACTTCAGTCATCACGCACAGTACAGATTCACCCGGAGAACACATGACCTGTGAAGTCTTATGCAGTAGCAAACTCAGGAAGGGCTTTGTTTGTGTTTATATATCTGCCAGTGTAATAGTATAAGGACAGAATTGTGAATCTTGAACAGCAAAACGTTTTTTTTGGCATTGGTGAGACGGAGACACCATCCATCCCCCTATTTAGAGCCTGGTCTCATAGACCAGAAGTAACATAATATACAGTACATAGTGAGGTCACCAGCAAAAGCAAGCTACCTAAAGGTAAAAACGCTGAAGTGTAAAAAAGCATTCGAGGCAGTTGGAAGCTTGCTCATTGTTTTACACAGTGATTATGTTTCAATGTGTACACAGTGTTTCGACCATTTCTCACAACATATGTGTTGCTATTTCAGTCACCTTCATGAAATAAGACATTTTTTATTAACAGTGTACAAATGTCTGGGAAAAAATGACATCATGATGAGGCTGGGACTGCGGACGAAGGCCTGTAGGACAAAAAGCTTACTGGTTCAAATTCCTGACCTGACGAAGACAACAGCCTTTCATTGTGGCCTTGAGCAAAGCACGTAAACAGAATTGCTAACACTATTAAATCGCTGTGGATGAGAGTTTCTGCTAAATTACTAAAACGGAAATATACACTTAAATCTGAGACACTGAAATGACAAGATACATTTGGGCACTTAAGCCTTGGACTGACACCAACGGTCTAGAGTCTTACTTTGGAACATAACCTTGGAATTCATAGTATATTACGAATTTAATCAGGTTAGTAAATCATCCTAACTTTTGGAAGTTCTGGAACATAATACATTTTGAAATACATTTAAAATATACATTTATTTAAATGCTTTTGAGCTGGTAGCCTAATGCACAGTAATGTAACCTACTGTGACATACTGTATTATACTAGAGTGTTAAGGAAATACATGCAGAAAACTAAATGCTGTGAGGGCTGGTTGCCTTAGCTTGAATCAGCCTGAAATGAGAAACACAGCAAGTAAATAAGACGAGTAAATAACAGCAAGTGCAAAACAAATATGGATAGACAGATAAAAGGCTGGAATAGAGTTGGGTGTTCCATCTACTCACAGCTGGGAGTTGCCGTTAATGGGAGCTTTATTTATCTCCTCAACTTCTCTCGTGAGAATCCAATATTTATTTTCATTTGCCCGGCACCCAGTGCTACTGCCTCACGATGACTTGCTTACATAAGAATGGATAGAGAGGAGACAGGGACAAAATGGTGCCCCGCAAGTCACCCTCCTCCTCAGAGGCTGGCCACTTGCATCATTAGCCCGGCTGCTACGACGTAGTCCTTCTGAGGGGGGCTGTCCACATGCGGAAACAGGAGGATGACGGGCCGGATGGAGAAATGCCGTTTTCAAACAAGAACACTTTTGTTGAGAAACACATATTATCACTGATTCTGAATTACTGTTCAACTAGGACCGCTAGGCTCTCAGCAAATGTGCTGTTCAGCTAGGACCGCTAGGCCCTCGGCGAATGTACTGTTCACCTAGGACCGCTAGGCCCTCAGTGAATGTACTGTTCAGCTAGGACCGCTAGGCCCTCAGTGAATGTACTGTTCAGCTAGGACCGCTAGGCCCTCAGTGAATGTACTGTTCAGCTAGGACCGCTAGGCCCTCAGTGAATGTACTGTTCAGCTAGGACCCCTAGGCCCTCAACGAATGTACTGTCAACTGGTAATGGTCAATATTGGACGGTTGTCCAGGTGGGCTAAACGTCTATATATTTCAATACTGTCCGCTACCGGCCCATTACCATGGTGATACGTTTATTGTGTGGTCTGTTTTTATCTTCCCATATTTACAGACCGTCAAGATAAAAACAGATTATTCTATAGGCATGTATCTGTTGTTAATATTTCCCTTGGTATTGCCTTTCAGTACAGGTCATCCTTATTGGCATTCAAATTAGGCTTTAAAAATCATTTTTTGATTTAGATCTGATCTGGGACCAGAAGGGTCTGTACTATGAACTGTACATGTGTATAACAATTCAATAAAGCTGCTATGCCCTTGACAAGGAATATGTCTGACAGAGGTGGTCAAACACAGTTCATTGCTCCATGGGCATTTTGCCTTTTCTTCCTTTTCTCCTTCTGCGTGCCCAGAACGTACGATATGACAAAGAAAGAGAGGAAAATATAACCCTGCCCTTTCTGTCCAGTACCTCAGAGTGTGGAGGATCCAACCCAGAGGGACAGTCAGCTTAAGGAAAACCTTTTTCCCAAAATGTTTCACCCTTGCCCCGCTCTTGGAGAATTGCTGAGGACCAGTTCTTCCCAGAGGGACACCTCCCGATGTGGAGAACAGCAGTCTGTCCAGGACATCAAGCTCCTGGCTTTTTCACCACCAATCGCAAACGACCTTGAAATCTTTGGCACAGACAGCTCCTGTAAATTATTCACAGGATGAAAAAAAGAAAACTCCCAACCAATACGAGCGGAAGCCAAATGCAAGTCCAAGTCCTTTTCATGAAGGTCTATGCAGATGGGCAGAGACAAATTACCTCAGAGGAAGCAACACGTTTAGACAAAGCAGAGCCGTCGAATGCGAGTTGGCTTAATGTTTCTCGGAGGACATCAGAACTGTTGAAGTACACTGGGAAAAGAAGAGTCCCAGCATAATGAAACAGTGGACTCTTTCGGGTTGAGGCTCTGTGGGATTCTGCCAATTATGACCAGAATGTTGTGAAAACACCCGCAGCGCGACTGTCCACAGCAGGTACCGTCAGGCACGGGATCCCCTGAGCTACGGCTGTCATACGCCGCCTTTATCTGCATCTGTACACAGCCGCCTTGGCATTAAGGCTGACGATAATGACCAACCAGAATGACCAACCAGATCAGAGGATGGACGGGGCAGGCCGGTCGGCCAGGACTGTGATCGAGCTGCACCAAAAATAAACCCCCCTCATCATAAAAATGGGCAGATGAAAATTTGATGAGGGACAGCGCGCTGCTGAAATATTCCGTTTGCCTTCGCAAGTGAATTTTGTTTGGTCCCCTGGGGGACGGGAATCCACGTCAGCTGCCCGCCACGTTATTTACGCCTGAGGTGCTACTGGCGTACAAGGAGGATCCCACACTTAGCAGCCTTTCAAAGATCCCATCCCTGCAAATGTTGCTCTCTGCATAAAATCCAGATATTTCAGCCTTCTCCTCAGAGGCACATTGCCCGCCCAGTAACCTTTGAAGATACTGGCATCGTTGGGGAAACAAACCGCTCTTCGCTTCAAATGATGCTTTATTCCCTCAATTAGGCCCTACATTTTTTTAAATTTCCCCCTCCAAATAGAAATTTGCTTATCCCCATATCCTCCTCATGTTTCATATCTTACCTCAGCTAGTATTTTAAAGATAGAAGTTTCAACAACAAACTACATATTACAATAAAATTACTAAAATTATCCAGTACCCGCTGAGTGACAATGCAAAGCTAGTCGGATGATCACTTTTCTATTCACAAATTGACACACTAGAAGCTGACAGTGTAAATGGACTCTTTCTTGTCACTGGGAAAAAGTGGATCCTACAGAAATATACAAGGCTGCAGAGCCTTGGAACTGGGGAGGGTGGGGGACTGGGGAGGGTCGGGGCTGGGGAGGAATGGGGTGCTGTTCTCTACTGAGACAGAGCTAACTTCCCCAGATGACAGCGTTGGGAACTTGCATTCCAGCCCCTGAAATGTTAACGTAATTAGCCACATTAGTGTTCTAAGTGTTAGGTGTTGCGGAAGTAGCAGAAGTGTTAGTGTTAGGAGCAGCAGAAGTGTTAGTGTTAGGAGTAGCAGAAGTGTTAGTTTTAGGAGTAGCAGAAGTGTTAGTGTTAGGAGTAGCAGAAGTGTTAGTGTTAGGAGTAGCAGAAGTGTTAGTGTTAGGAGTAGCAGAAGTGTTAGTGTTAGGAGTAACAGAAGTGTTAGTGTTAGGAGTAGCAGAAGGCGAAAAGCCAAAGCAAAGACGAAGCCGACAGGGCAGAAAGCAGGGATTGGTTAACTTTGTTATCCTGGGAATAGCATTAAGCCTGGGAAGAGCATCATTAGTGAGACGACAGGTTACTCCCCTGCAAGGAAGCACAGCGAGAAAACAACTGTAGTTTGAAGAGGAGAAAAAATCTATACATTTCTGAACCGATAGCGTACTAATAGAAATACTCTCGTTGGGACGAGACAGCCATTTCACAAAAGGTTTTCAAATGAAAGTTATGCATAGCATAGGCATAGTGACAGATTTACCCAATGTATTTTACATATTTTCCAGAACGGTCCATTTCTCCAGACAGACATGAACATTTTTGAGAATACCGATAAAAAGATCAATGAGAGGAGAATGTGCCTCGATGAAGAGAGGAATACTGATCAGCAGCGCAAAGTTCAGAGGCTGTATCAAGTGCTGAGTCGGCGTGATTCCACAGAATGTGTGTGTGTGTGTATGTGTGTGTGTGTGTGTGTGTGTGTGTGTGTGTGTGTTTGTGCACGTATACGTGCGTGTGTGTGTGCATTATACACAGGTGTTACCATGTCAGGTTGTGGTGATATCGACAGTAAGCCTTCATACAAACATACTGTATAAGCACTACGTAAAAAAGGGAGAAAGGGATTCATTTAAACCTCGACAAAATGCAACAGTGGAAATGTACAGCCAGTAGTTACCCACACATTAACCAGTGGATGACTTTGACAAAGACAAGAAAAGGACAGGCATACTAAATGGACAGGCATACTAAAATGACAGGCATACTAAAAGGACAGGCATACTAAAAGGACAAGCATACTAAAAGGACAAGCATACTAAAAGGACAAGCATACTAAATGGACAGGCATACTAAATGGACAGACATACTAAAAGGACAAGCATACTAAAAGGACAAGCATACTAAATGGACAGGCATACTAAATGGGCAGGCATACTAAATGGACAGGCATACTAAAAGGACTGGCATACTAAATGGGCATGCATACTAAATGGACAGGCATACTAAATGGCGCGACAACTGGAATTAGGGACTGATCATGTGACCTCACCCTGACTGAAGCTTTGGCCGACAACTGGATGTTTGATGGACGGCTCTAATGGGGATTGCATAAGGGCTTTACTAAGAAAGAACTAACAAGATTTTCACCAGAGATGACCCTTTACCCTCCACCGTACATTTACCGCTTTCTTTTCAACCTACTGTTCCATGCCACTCGACTCTCCTCAAGAAGCACAAACTGTTCCAAAACTAGGTCCAGGTCCTGCATCATGACCAAGCCAACGCAGACAAACGCAGATCAGAAAGACTGTATAGACGCGCCGTAGCAACGGTGCACACCCGCGAGACGAAGAAGCACAACTGAGGCCACACTGAAATGTAATCATTTAAAATCTCATGCGTTTCCTCTGCCTCAGAGTCATCTAGACATTTAATCATTTAAAATCTCATGTGTTTCCTCTGCCTCAGAGTCATCTAGACATTTAATCATTTAAAATCTCATGCGTTTCCTCTGCCTCAGAGTCATCTAGACATTTAATCATTTAAAATCTCATGTGTTTCCTCTGCCTCAGAGTCATCTAGACATTTAATCATTTAAAATCTCACGTGTTTCCT